>BMAO01010779.1:0-137258 GCA_019973975.1 Trichonephila clavata
GCCATATTTGTCATCCTTTTCCCTCCAGACACTGAACCTTCCCCGTAGACTTAGTAACGTCTCTGTCTAGAAGCAAAGAACCAGTAGGGTCCTGGAAAACCCCATAAATCCCGAGACTGGGGAATTTGCCTGTTCGCTACCTCTTCCTACTTTCCCTATTTAAATATCGTTGTTCCCCAAAGTCGGGACGCTTATGCCTAGTAGAAAGCTTTGTAACACGTTCTTCCAGTGTTCTCCCTACGAAGGAGAAACCCCATGATTTGAATAAAGATCTTGAATTCTAAAGTTGTTGTTACTGGGTCGTTGAGATATTTCATATATATATGCACTCACAATTTGAAACATGGTGTAACACTAAGTCTTTCATTGCAATGGGGACATAGATAATATCAGCTTTTTTGGATTAGATTTTCATTTTCATTTATTCTCAAGCAACAAATTGCACATTGCTTTGGCAATTCCTATTTTTATCGAATATTTTCAAGAATCTAAATTTTTACCTCCAGTAAAAATTCCCGCCCTCCCCACTAAGAAAACCCCGTATGAGAAGTATTTCAGTACCAAGGACAAACTGCGTGTCTTAAAGACACACTAGCACTAATAATCTCGCTATAAGAATGAAAAATATGCTCAAACAACATATAGAAATAAGAAAATATGAGGGACCGTACAGCGTAAGAGCAAACTGGTTGTAGCCAGATTTCGGTAGCCCATACATTGTACGGGCAAACCAGTTAAGAGGTTAACCAGTATTTTTATTGTGAGAAACCTGTAAAATAATGAAGAGATTCAGTTTTTCATTTAGTGTAATTTAGAAGGGAGGGAATCGCATGATATCGCAAATCCTTAAGAAATTGAGGAATTCATTTTTATTCAAATCAAACTAAAAACATTAAATATATTTGTATTCAAGTAAATAATTCCGTTACTTGAAACAAAAAAAAATATTTTTAACATTAATAATTCAACAGGATAAGAAAGATACCATGTGCAAGTGGCAACTGGATAATTAGCAAACCTATATATTATTCTAAACCTAAATTTTTATAACTCCAAGTCACGTTAAGTACTACTGGTGGTTGAAAACATTTTTAAACCTAATATCTCCCTAAGATTCTCGTTAAACTTTAGAAAACCTTTCACTTCAGTTGCACACAAGAACACTATTCAGAGAAATGAACATGAACTCTATCAATGAGAAACAACAATCTAGAACAGGAAAAATCACTTAGAAAATCCTATAACTAATAATAAGAACGAATCTCACTATTTTACACTATAATATTAAATGGTATATATTTTTGATGATTTTATAGGAGATTAAAGTTTACAGCACAATATAAAGCGGCTAAAGATAAACAGAGTTCTATTTATGAATTTAAAATCAAGATCATGCATTTCAACAATGAAGAAATAGCACACTATATAAAAAAGAATGCGTTAATACTTGAGTTAAATGCACATGATTCATGTTATAGGGATCTCAATATACAAATATATAACCATGTAACAGATTTTTAATCATGTTAGAAGAAAATTAGAAGGTCTAGTTATATTCAAATGTTAAGTTATGTAGAGAAGATATGTAGAGAAATGTTATAACATATCTCAACATGAATCGTCGAGCCCCAAAATTGATATTGCCAATCAAAACCGTATGTTATTAAGCTACGTAATGAGGAATTACGAAGCACGTGGTATTGATTAAAGTGGTTAATACATCTTCGTTTCCTGGATGTAGATCAGAGACAGCTGTGATATCTATCTTGCCGCTTATTAATTACAGAATATGCCAAACTGTATAGTAAAGTTTCTACAATACATCCTCTAGGAAAATTAGCATCCTTTGTATACAATGCAGGCTATAAAAATTTTACTTTCCTTTCTGAAAATATATGTCCCTTTTATATTTCTTGCTTACATATTCATTCAAATATTTTATTCTAGTTATATAAATCAAAAACTTTTGTTGCTTATTTTTGTAATTTTCCGAAAATTTTCCGAATTATTCTTTTAAGTCTATTAACATTAAGATATTAGAAATATACTGTCAGAGAACAGTTCATTAAAATTAAAAGAAATAATTTATTAAAATATATTATCGTAAGCTTAACGCCTTAAGCGATCAATTTTTATGCGCAGAATCTTTCAAAAATGACACATTTTTTTAATCGCGTATAAGTAAGCATAATATTTAACAGATTGCGAAACTGGAAGAGTTTTATTTTAATTTTCAACTTTAAAGTTATCACACTATTTTTTGTTTAAAACTGTGGAACACAAAATCCATTAAATCTTTGCTTTTTATAAGGACATTCTGCATGCTGTGAAGAGTGTTTCATACATCTTAAATGAATTCCACTCGTACATACAGAAATGTTTTATGTTCGTACATCTTTTTCAAACGGTTGAGAGGATTAACTGCATGTTTGCATATATATATATATATTACCAGCAAAGTATGAAATACCGGCATTCTATAGAATGCCTAGGCATTCTATACAATGCCGGACGTTTTTAGGCAAAGTATGAAATATGAGATTGATTATATACTTTGCCTAGGCATTGTTAGAATGCCCAGGCATTCTATACAATGCCTAAAGCTATTTAGGCAAAGTATGAAAAAAGGTCATGATAAGGATATTATATCAATGACTTACATTCCTAAAGGTACAAATGTTATTCTGACAAAATAATGAGACTGCCATTAAAAAAATTACTGTTAAATTGTGATTTCGCATATACTTGGTATTAAAATTCCTTCAGAAGTTCCAAGTTGATAGAAACCGTCCTATTTCTCACTTATTGCAAGTGCCAATATATTGGCATTCGGGAAAAAAATAAATGTTTTGTATTACACAATACCTTTTTTTTAAAAAAAAATTTTCTGTTTTTTTGTGGCACATTTCACGTAGGTGGATGTACAGTTCAATATCATAATGTGTAATATTTTTGTATTTGTTTGAAAGTTTTTTCAGAATTCTATCATATCTCCAGAATCATGAAATTAACTATGCTCTTGGCAAATTAAATTCCTAGAATAAGTTCACATCGTCAAACTGGGTGTCAAAATTACCGTCGACAATTGGTATCGCTTACATGATGCCGCACTAAAGAAGGATACCAGCCCCTGGAGAATGTACTAGGTCTGAAAATGGTAAAAATATGAATCTGCAGCCCCATTGGGGGAAAAAAAGAATTCATGACGTAATACTGTATAGCAGTTCTTCCCAACAGTTTTCTCTTCCGGACCAGTCAATGTTTGATAATTTTACGGCGGCCCGCTGAGGGTGGGACGTTGATTATTTATATTTTAAATTGTTTTGATTATATAATTTAATTGTATTTAAACATGCCTTCAGAGTAAAATTAAGTTGCACCAAAAATAATTATAAAATGATTTCAAATGAAATATAAAGTGATTTCTCTGGAAAGTCGCTCAAACACGAGAAAAATACACCCCAGTAAATATAATGGAAATAATTTAATGCTCCTTGAGTGACCCGATACCCTTTGATCCACGACACAAGGTTTGGGGATCACTGTCTTATGGTGTTGACGCTTTCTTTAACAGTTTACTTTTATTTTCCGCAAACATCACATCATAGCTATTCAGCAATCAGTAGTCCCTGAGTTTCTTCTTAGTAGTCATTTTTGCATTTTTTATATCGGTTATTAACTTCTAGCAAGTAATTTCAGTTAAAAAAAACTTTTTTTTTAGCATCAATTCGAATTTTAGGCAACTAACCGTTGAATAGTTGTTTCATGTTTATAGACCATGGGTAGGTAACCTTTTAGCTGTTGCGTGTCAAATCTACCAATATGATTCAGCGAACCACACAGTAGGGCATTTTTGAAACAATTCAAAAAATTTACAAATTTGTTGAGTAGTTCAAAGTGCCACTGAGAATCGTTCAGCGTGCCACATGTGGAACGTGTGACACAGGTTGCCAACCCCTGCTTTAGACCATGCCTCATTGTCCAACACTATAGCTTGCTTCTCCATTTTCAGGTAGCACAGGAAAAAACCAATTTTTTGTTGAATAAGTTTAAGTAAAATTGAGTATTTTGACATTTCCGAACAAACAGCAATGTACAACTAACAGATTCTGAGCCTGAGATACGCGTTAAAAGTTTTATACTTTACCAATTGACAATATTTGAAATGAATCCGAGATGTATTTCATACTTTGCCGGTTTCTCATAAGGCATTCTATAGAATGCCTAGGCAATGTGTGAAATAGGAATCATTTCATACATTGCTGGCTAGATTTAGGCATTCTATACAATGCCTAGGCATTCTATAGAATGCCGGATTTCATACTTTGCCGGTAACATATATATGTACACAATTTGAAGCATGGTGTGTAATACTAGGTCTTACACTGCAATGGGGACAGAGATAATATCGACTTCTTTGGACTATCTTTCCATTTTCATTTCTTCTTAAGCAACAAACTGCACATAGCCTTGCCAGTCCCTGTCCTTTATCGAATTTTTTCAAAAATCTAAAATTCTGCCTTCAATGAAAAACTCCCGCCTTCACCACAAAGAAAACCCCGGATGAGATATATTTCAGTACCATCGACAAACCGCATTTCTTAAAAACACTCTCTCTCTCTCTCTCTCTCTCTCTCTCTCTATAGCACTAATAATCTCACTATAAGAATTACAAATATGAGCAAATCACAAAGATTGAAAGAAGAAAATATCAGTGCCCGTACAGTGAAAGGACAAACCAGTTAAGAGGTTAACATTAAGTTATCAGAAAAATACTGTCAGTGAAAAGTGCATTCAAATTAAGAGAAATAATTTATAAATACTTATTACCGCCACCTGAATAGAAAACCACATTCCTTTAAATATGCAAGTTTAAAGAAGAAGTTAACAAGTAGGAAGACACATTTTTCAGAGAAAAAAATACCTAAAAGTCAGTGTGGAAGGAAATGTTTTGAAATAACATAATTAAACTAATGGTTTTAGTACACAAAAGATGCAGACATTGTATAAATATTTGATAATTAATGATAAGGTATCGTTTATTTACATGCAGTTTCTTCAATACAATTAAACAAAGGCAATTAAATCCATTTTTTCACTAGTAACTTAGCACATGAAGGGAAAAACAATTTTAATTCAGTATTTCCAAATAAGTAGTCCAAACTATTTGTAAAACATTTCATTATGAATTAATTAATTTATATATTTTAAATTAGTTATATAAACAAAGGACATTAAAATTGCAATTACATTTTAGTTTCGTATTTGGTATTGCTACGTAGATCGGGATTCGTGGATTTTATTCTATCAGTCTCAAAGAGCAAACAATTTCTTAAGACCGATGAAATTTATTGCAGATAAACAATCCGTGAAATACAGGTATTTACACCCAGAAGGTCTTTACACCTTCTATAGCACTCACTAACAATTATCAGAGTCTAAAAATACAAATACGTAATGATAATGCTTATTTGCAAGCAATCACTCGATCGTAGCAACTGAAGTCTTCAACAGCTGAAATAATACTGACTCAGTTTCAGAGAGCGAGTTCTATTTAAAATATTCCAGGCTGCTTCTCTCTTACGTCATATATCATGATGTTAATAAATTTCTCCAGTAATTTCCAGAAGCATCCATATAATAAGTATGTCACAAAATTTTTTCGCCAAAAATGATGTCAACTGAGCTGTATCACCAATATTTAGCCAAGTTTCCATTGAAGCGCCATTATAATGTGAAGAACGGTGTTGCTTGCGAATATTACAATTTTTACCATAAAGTAAATAAAACAGAAGGCAATATTAAGGTATCCGATTAGGATACATTAATATTGCCTTCTTAAAAAAGTTAAAAAATTTGAGGTTAAAAAAGTGTTTTTTGACAAAAATTTCTATTTTCTTTATGGTTGTAAAATGAAGCCCAAACTTTTACGATTCCAAAGCAGAATTTATTTTAATTCTACGTAAATTAGAACTCTAGATATAGCAATTTTAATAATGCATAGTTGTTAAAAACGAAGCTGGAAGTAGTGACATTTGGACTGGAAATAAACGACATATGCAGTGTTTAAGTATTATTTCCCTAAAGTGGAATTTCAAAAATCAAAATTTTAATAATCTGTTTACTAAGCCACAATTTGCTTATAATTATTTCAAACAATTTTGTTACAAACGATTGGCAACGGCATTTTAGAGCATCACTATTCCGTGTTTGTTTACATTCGACGTTAGATTTACTATACCTAACTTAATTCTGTTTTTTCTATATTTTGCTTTATTTTTAGAACTTAATTGCTTTAATTTAATCTTAAATTTATTTTACCTGAAATCATTGGGAAAAGTCGTTCATATTGTCCCCGTAAGAGAAAGTTTCATGGGAACCAAAATACATGCATTGAAACTGCTTCAAGCAAGGAAGAAAGTATGACTGCCAATTCACTGAAGATGTAGGGTAACACTATAATCAGGCAAATGATGATGAAACTAATATGTCATAACATTTAACTGGAAACAGGTTTATTGATCTGGAAATTTTAATTGGTATTTTTTCATTATTGTTTTGTCCAACAAAAAAGTGTATAGCAAGAAGCCTTTATCTTGTGGAAGATTCAAAGTTTGGATTATCTTCAAACTTTTCTTTGCACTGCAAAAATTGCAGTTTCATATCGGTATTTTGTACTTCTAAAAAGTTAGACAAAATGAATGAGGTCAATACTCGTTTTGTTTATGGCTTAAGATTGATTGAAAGAGGCTTTTAAGTTGGAAGAAAACAACTGTTTTGCATTTACCTCCCTTTCTTTCCAAGCTTGCATTCCGTCAACAAGAAAAGAAACTCCTCAGTGCTGCTACTTCCATTGGAGAAAAAATAATGACAGGGTTTTGTTCTTACTTTTTGTTGTTTACTGTTCATGTGATGATCTAGCAAGAACAAGATAATGGATAGTACCAATCAAATACTGTTAAAGGACATGCAATTTAAAAGTCAATTAATATAAGGTTGGAAAAAAATATCGGTCCCTGAAACCATTTGGAGTAGTGGGTCCTTAAACTGAGGTCCACGTATCACTAGGGTCCGCAGAGTCTGTCATGTAATGTTGAGTTTTCCATCTTTTACAGACTCTGAAAGGCGGGAAAAATTGAAATATGTGTCATACTAGTCTAGATCATTAAATAGTCCCCAACGTAAAAATTATTTTAGAACTTGTATTTTAATCAAGAATATTAAATAGGGGGGGGGTCAAAATCTGGCGGGTCAACGATGTCAGGCTGATACATAAATGAGGACCTCGGCAAATGAAAGTTTTACAACCCCTCTTTTGGAGTAATTATAATGACATATGTTCACGATAAACGAATTTTTATGCAAACAAGATATCAATCATTGGCATGGCCAAGTAATTTTAGCGCGTTTTTCACATGTTGTATTTTACAATAATGCAACTAATGAACTTTTTACTAACAGAAAGTAGTGTACTATAAAAACATTTTTTTAAAAAAATAAAAAAAAAATTTAATTATTAAATTTAAATATGTTTCAGCTTATCTAGGGCACAAATGCGATCAAATGCCGAAAACCCGAGGCTGAGAAAAAGGTGCGACAAAATATGGAACGAAGACAAGGACGAAGACGAAGATGAAATTTGCGTCCTAATAGCGCTTTTTTTACACTTCGCGAAAAACGCGCTAAAAACAGCTACGTATCTCTTTCAAGCTAAATATATTTCACAATACAAGCCATTGTATCTTCCCAAAGTGATCAGGATGCTTTAATCTGTGTGATGGATGACTTTTAATAGCAATTTTGAAAAGTTTTCTTTAAATTGCCTCGACTACTTTAAATATAGTGTAATAAAATGCTAAACATACTAAAAAACTTGAAAATTTAGAAGATTTTATTAAAACTTAAAGAATCTCTTCAGCAGTTTACAACTATATTTTTCACGATGAAATGTAAATAACTTAAAAATATATTAAGCTAGATATTAACTTAAGCTCTTGAAGATAAGAAAACTGAATAAAAGTTACCGTAAATCTTATTAACATTGCCTTATATTCCTCATTTAATAAATAAAAAAAAATATCTAAACTTCAAAGTCATTATTTAACCAACAGAGATTTCAAGATTATTAATGTTCAACTCTTTTAGAGACTAACTTAAGATTAAGAAAAGAAAGAGTAATTCTATTTGTGCATAATTTTATAAAATGCTAGGTAATTTTTATTCATGAGTGATTAACTTATGGATATGTATCACTACAGAGAAGCTTGTGAGTACCGGCGAAAGATTAATTTTAATTAAGAAAAGAGCCTTACATAAAAATCCTAAAATTGCATTTAACTCAATTTATTAGAAAATGAAACGGATGATAAACGGATTGTTGAAAATATTTAGAGAGAACATTCAGAAAAAAAATAACGAAATGGCACTGCCCTAGCGTCCTCTTGACGCACTTATAATCAGCCAGAAATTTCCATTTAAACTAGTGTTTCTTAAATTGTGGTCCGCGGCCCCCTGGAGGTGTGCAGCGTCTTTCTAGTAGGTCCGTCTCTCATGGCACGTCCATAGGTAGGAGTCTCTCATGGCACGTTGAGATTTCCCGCTTTTACAGACTCTGAAAGGCCTAGTGGAAAAATTGAAAGATCGGCCATACTAGTCTATATTACTAAATAGTCCCCATTGAAGAAACTCTACCAGAACTTGTACTTGTATTCTTGATCAAGAATATTAAGTCGGGAAGGAATGTTCAAAATCTTGGGAGTCTGCGATGTCACCCTGATACATGAAGGGGGGGGGCGGAGATCGAAAGTTCAAAAACCGTTGATTTAAACCATAGAATTTGCTTTACTTGAATGCTTGATTTAATGTTGTTGCACATCTTACTATGATTTAATTGGATATTTTGAATCTTAATTAATTTATCTTGATTGTCGAATGGGTCATGGCCCCGAACTTCAGTCAGCGTTATCGAGAAATGGGTTTGTGTCCTAGCACCATTAAAGACCAACTATTTAAAAGGCCTTGAACACGTTAAATCTACACGGGGCAAAATCTTCACATCAGCTTAGCTCAGAGATTTAAAGAGTGTAGGGCTAGTTTAGTTTTATTTTCGTCATTTTACTGAGATTCAAAACTATGAAGTCCGTTGCCAATACCCCTAAAAGGAATATAAAAAATTTTGCTCAATAAAAACCGAGCATAGGGCTGGTTGCATCTCTAATACCTATTAGGTGTGCTCGGTCTTTATGAACATTCCGCTTAGACATTCTCCTGTAGCTTCAGATTACACCTTTATTAAACAATTTGTTTGAATCTTAATCGACTGATTATAGCAAAATAAGTATGTTTATTCTTTTTCCTAATTGGACTGCTAGACAGAAGTAAGAATATTATAAGGAACTTTAGCCACTTATATCACTCACATTAATTAGTAGAATAACTAGAGATGAAGCCAATGAATTTATTTCAATACCGAATTGTAATTCTTGAGTTTTTTCCAGTATTGGTGTGAGTGAAACAGATTCTTAACTCATGTAATAAATATTTATATACATAAGTTAATAATATATATATATATATGACAGGCCCCAGGCCTGCGGGTTAAATGATGAGACATCTTCTATTAATAACTCTTATTTATTTCTTCTATAGTAATCTACTATCTAACATGGCGTTCCTTTGGCGCGCCATACTATAGAACAATAGACGGTAATCCGGCCAGGAGTCCACCAGCTACTTCTCTCCAGTACGCGTTCGCCTTCGTCAGCGCTCGCTCCACCTTTAAATAGGCTTATTTACCCACAAATCCTTACGCGATGATAAATAGTTCGCTCTATTTTTATTTCTTACTCCCTTAATTTTAAAGCTAATCTTTTCAAACCTGACATATATATAATTCATTTTTAAATATATTTCTTTGTTCCTTTTCTCCTTATATTTTTTATTAATTTCAATATGATATCGTTTGCTTAGTTTAATTACAATATAAAATTGTAGGTGGCGCCACTATTTTTTGTTTCTGGTTTAACGCTCCAACATTAACACGTCATTTAGCGTGCGTGCTTGACAATGGTACATGATCTTTTATTTCTCTTGTGGTTAGCATTCTTTCATGTAAGTTTTTACTTAGTTTTTCCTTATCAAAATTATTTTTTACTAGCTGTTACCCGCGACTTCGTTCACGTAGAAATTTACAAAAAAGTGTTTTGTTCAATTCACAGATCTTACGAAAACTTAATAATTCTGTATTCCACGTTAAGAAATACATACACGCTATATATATAGAGAGAGAGAGTTTAATGTCATTTTTTTACTTTGTGAATCAATGTTTTGTTTTTATATTTTTGTGTTCTTTCTGCTTTTTGGTGTTTATTGTTTTATTTTTTTTATTTTCTTTGTTTTTTGTTAATTTTTGTGTGGATTTTTTCGTATAAATTTACTGAACATCCTCTCTATATACAGTATTAAATTTATTGAAAAATCTCTTTATATACAATATTTGGTGTACGATTTTCTTGAGCTAAAACAAAAACGCCAGTGGCATTCCTCGCACGTGAACATGCCACGTATAGTTGGCCATGTGAAAAGCAACTCTTAGTTAAATCTATGTCAACTTTGCTTAACGTTTGCCCTTGTGGCTTGTTAATTGTCATAGCAACGCTGACACTTACAGGGAATTGTAGTCTTTTGAATTCAAACGGGAAATTCGATGGTATTATGGGAATTCGTGGTATAAGTACTATGTTACCTTTTCCGCATCCGGATATTATACGACCTTCTATAACGTTTCTTTGCAATGACACTACTCGCAACCTAGTACCATTGCAAAGTTTTGGTGGGTTTAAATTACGGAGTAGTATGATGGGAACGCCAATCTTAAGTTCTAGCTTGTGAGGAGGTAGACCAGGCACAATTATACTGTTTAAAAATTCTGTTGGATAACTAACCGTTTCATCCGGATTGCAAACTGTATTGATGGAAAGGTATGTTTGTGATTCACCAGGAAGCTTATTTAACATGCGCTGATTAAGCGCAGTAACCTGGTCGTTTATAGGTGCTAAAATGGATCTTTCACACAACCACGAATCTTCTTTTATATTGAGATTGTGAACATCATCATAAATGCTATGTTTTTTTATCAAAATCTGAAATATTTTCATGAATAAAAACCTAACAAAGTTTAACATCGATTTCTAATTATTATACTTAAAGTTCAGCTGTTAAAGTTTAAAACAGCTTAAATATAACGAATGAAAAAACTCACAATTAAGAAATTAAGAACAATTTGAATTAAGAAAAACAGAGAGGTAGAAAAATGAAAGATACCTTGAAAATTATTATTCTTCAATTACAATATAAATATTAAGCAAATAATAACTATTGTTTAAATGTGACTAAAAATGTAAATAAAAAAAAGAGAAAGGATTAAAACTTATCAAGTTTTTGTTTCTTGCATTGCTTTTTGCTTATGAAGCCTTGATTTATTATTTTTAAAAGTGCATCCGAAACAGCCGATGCTCTACTTAACTGAACAGTGAGATAACTATCATAAAAAAAAATTATGGCACGTGTCAGCGAATTATGATGTGCGCGTAACACTGTTATGTCTCATGAAGAGCATCGGTCGCCAGTAACCAAAACAACGACTTCATTAGCTCAGCTTGGCGTTCAATTTGGCGTTCATCTTGGCATTCAGTTTCACGTTCACCCGTATAGTTTCTGTTCCCGTAAGAATACGGGAATAAAATATAGCCTATGTTACTCCCCGTTAATGTAGCTTTCCATTAGTGAAAGAATTTTTAAAATCGCGCCAGCCGTTTCCGAGATTAGCCGGAACAAACAGATAGACAGACAGACAGACAGACAAAAATTTTAAAAATTGGTTTTTTGTTATGAGTACCGTATATACTTTTAGTGCATTAAGTAAAAAGCTGCTAATTTGAAATTACAAACAGACACTTCAATTTTATTTATTTGTATAGATATTCATCTCTTTGTAAAAAACCTTTCCGTTCATATTTTCATTTAACTTAATTTTATTTTTCTGTCTATTGCAAAGTACACGTATGTTAGTTTTAGTCCTAACTTTTCAATATGGCTTTGTTTTTTCTATTATGTCAAATTTTTTTGCTGTACGGGGAAGGTGGATCCGTAAAGTATACTTAACCCTAATTTGCTTGTCCTAATTCAGCAACAGCTTTATAAATCATAATAGGTCTCCATTTTAGTCCGTTAAATCTTTTGGTTTCTTCCATTTTAAAGTTCTATCTCTGTTTCCTGTTCATACATTTATTTAAATCTTTTTCAATATTCATTTTCAACATTTTCTTATAGTTATGTTTCTTAAATTCTGGTTTCTTTCTTTTAGCTTTGTAGGTAGTATATGCTTTTCTTGTAATTTTTCATTTTATTATTCTATATATATATATTATATATTATATATATATTATATATATATTTATATATATTATATATATATATATATGTGTGTGTGTGTGTGTGTGTGTGAAGGTGTGTGTAATATATATTTATTTGAGTAGGGACAGTTGATGCCTAGCCACCGTTCAACATGCTGCATATTTGTAGAGGAAAGAGCCATTCACAATTGTGCTGATGTCTACGATGGGAGACTTTACGTATGCCGAAAGTGTAGACATACATTACATGCATGACCGTGCAAATGGTAACAGCAGAGCTGCTCTACGAATGTATCACTCGCCGCTTCCTGATCAATGAATGCTTGATCAGGCTTGATTGAGATCATTGACGTTTCCGATCAATGAACATATATTTTCAGCGATTACATCGTCACCCTCGTGAAACACGTTCGTTCCACGTCAGCAGACGTGATGCTAGTCGACCAAGTCTTGTATTCAGTTCAAGCCTGGAAGAAAGCATCTTGAACGCTGTTCCTGATAGACCAGAGTCAAGGGGTGTCGCTCATCACGTACGTGTGAGTCATCAGACCGTTTGTAGAGAGTCTTGAACGAAAATCTCTTATAACTCTTTCATTTTCAGCGTGTACAAGCTTTGAATCCTGAAGACTATCTCTTCCGACTCCCACTGTGTGATACTGCAATGTGCACTGCATTATCTGGACAGAAATTTCTGGAATTTATAGCTCATGTGCTGAACAGTTATACTTAACAGTAATTGAACATTAATTGAAAACATTACACTTGTGTAAACGACACTTTTAATATGCACTTTGTCTTTCTTTTCGTCTCTTACTTTCTTGCGTTTGTGCCTCACAATGTCATTTGCGCCCATACATTCCTATGCAATAAATGATTGTTGCAACGGGTAACAGTCGTAATAACGGGTTTCCAAAAGTATGTTACACCGTGGTAGTTTTGTAGTGGATTTCTTCTCTTTGAAGCATCCCCGGTAATGAAAAGGCAGATGAACTGGACTGAAAGGGATGCTATATTAACAAAATTTCAAATGGCCAGGTTGGTTATAAGTTGGTATAGACAAAAATCAACATGATCTTCAAGGCTAAGCAACTGTCACAGCTAAAAGAAAGAACAAGTGATAAACCATAGAAGAATGGCATCGATAATATCCTAGACTATCCTAGAAGCACCGCTGTAGCTACTTTTCGTCTAGCTACAATGCATAACTGTTTATAAACGACCTTCACAGAGTCCTAATTGATTGATAGTCCTGCCTTCTCCCTTTTTTGGAATGGTGCGGTGATGAACGCTGGTCTTCTCCTAGTCTGGTCATTGCTCTCACAGAACAGAGTTTTTCTAAGTACTGGAAGGTTAAAGATCATTTAAATTTATTGAAGACTTGATCTTGTTTACGTAAATTTTATCCCTTCCCTTTTTTATCCCTTTTATTCCCTTTTTTGCGTAAGTCTGCTTTTTACTTCAGACTTTTCAGAGTAAATTATTGCACTATTGTATTTTTACAACTTTGGGTCTTTGTATGACATAAGGATACTTGTATACGTATTGCCAGTTGCATTAGGAGAAAAAAAACATTGTGCTATATATATAAATACCCAGTCTCATCGAAGTGAAGTGTTATAATTTACAATAGCTACAAATATTTTCGACAGTTAAATTTAAGTTATTAACCCCCAGTTAAGTAATCAGAGTAGAAACCGCCACGGAACAGCCGAATATGCTAGAAGAACAGTCGAAGCACGATTACAATTGAACTCCTACTATTTCTCCATTTCATTGGTGATGCATTTAGAGGAGTAATTAAGAGTAAGTACATTAAGAGTTCGTGATGAGTAAAGAAAATAAGTTTCTTCAAGTCCTTTGAGCATTGTAAAATCGATGGACATAAGAGAGGGAGTTTAAAAAAAAGGCTTAAAAATTAATGCAACGTTGTCATGAAAGAAAGAGGGATTAAGCAAGTGATAGCTGTGATGTTGACAAGATGAAAAATAAATTAATCTAATTGGGACACTAAGTAAGATAACTGTCACCTGTATCGAAATGACGTAGGACAGTTTTTGTGACGTTCGTAATTGATGTATTCCATTATTATATACGAGGGTTTTCCAATAATTTATTTGTAAATTATGAAATATACTAAGAAGAATTCTTTTATTCTTATATAAAAATCAAATGAAACAGTTTTCTAGATTTATATGCTAGTGTATATAAAAATAGCATCTCTTCTAAAGTATTGGCACGAGAAAAAAGATTCTTAAATAATGTGATAAATATTTATATACACTCATATCCATAAATTAAGGATAATGAAGTTCAGGCAAAGAAAGAGACAGAAGCAAAACAAATTTGACTGATTTGTAAAGTCTATTTATTAAACAAAAGGTAAAGAGCAAAAAAGATGCTATATGTTTGACATAATTAATAAAAATTGCGATTTTTACTCCATGGAGCAAATTTCAAAAAAGAACCTATTTACAAAAAAGAGTATAACATGGTTAGTATGATGGTTAATATGGAGTATGTCTCCCGGACGATGCAATACAGGCCTTACAACGCCTACTCATGCTGAGTATCAAATTATCAATCTGATCTTGGGGAATATTACACCACTCATCAAGCAATGCCCTCCGAAGTTTCGGTAGACAGGTGGGAGGAGGTTTACGGGTTGCAATTCGACGGCCAAGCATATCCCACACATGCTCTATTGGATTCAAGTCTGGTGAGTATCTGGCCAATCCATACGGGTAATATCCTCCGATTGAAGGCATTCGTCTACAATGTTTGTACGGTGAGGACGGGCGTTGTCATCCATAAACAGAAAATCAGCACGCAAGGCACCCCGAAACAAACGTATATGTTGTTCCAGAATGACATCCCGATAGATGTGGCCTGTCATCGTTACACTCTGAACATGCAGGTCAGTTCTGGAAACAAGAATAATTCCTCCCCAAACGATCCGTCCTGCACCACCGTAACGGTGTCGTTTAATGGTGTTCTCTTGGTGGTATCGGGTACCTGGCGCTCTCCATATGAAAGTCCGGCGAGAATCAGACTGCAAACTAAGCCTGGACTCGTCGGAAAACATCACACAAGACCACTGTTGCGGTGTTCACTATGCATGCTCTCTGCTCCAGGTTAATCGCGGCGACAGTGAGTTGCGGAAGGGAACACATCTGACAGCCTACGAGCATATAGACCAATGTGCCCTAAGCATCTGTACATGGTCTGCCTTGAAACTGTCGTACTGGTAGCTGAAGAGAGCTGACGAGATAGGTCTGTTGCTGTGCTCCGTCTGTTTCTTTGGCAGTAACGCCAAACACCGGTCCTCATTCGGCGTTGTAACTCGGGGGCGACCTGTGCGGTAACATCTACTCACATTACCATCATCTTGGAATCATTGCCAAAACCTGGGGATGACACTCTGGGCGATTCCAAGTTCCTCGGATACTTTCAGCTGGGTAAGTCCACATTCCAGTCGTCCGATAATTCTACCACGTAAAAAATCATCTAAATGCTTCCTTCCTGTGTGGTTATTGCACTGAAAGGCTTTTAAAGCGCTTGTGAACAATTTTACTTCTCTGTAACCATTCCTTATATACCCCTCTCTTATACTATCTTCATTGTGACGTACTATCCGCGCCATCTGGTGGTTTCCTGTAATTTGCATATTCTTCTTCAAGATGTTTGTGATAATTTTACAGGTGAAATTTCTATTTTAGAGTTCAATTTCTGTGTGATTCTGAATTATCCTTAATTTATGGACATAAGTGTATTTAAGTTAATAAAAACATTTATGTAATATATATGTATGTAAAATTATAGTGAGTGAAAGTTTATTGTGTTAAGAATTTGCGATACGGCTTAGATTCGAACAAATATGGTATATTGTTTCTTTTCATCTTTGTTGATAATTAAAATTATTCCCATATTACAAATAAAAAATTTCATGATTATTTCATATGAAAAATCATTAAAACATAAAACACAAAAAGATGAATTCAAAAAAAAAAAAAAACTATTAAGCGAAAACATCAACTAAAAGAAATTCCATCTTTTGATTAAATCAGAAATCCAATTCGAAACTCGACACCTACAATGTCAACCATGAAATCTCGAATTCCACCAATGAGATCCCCCAGCCCAACACCTGTAATTACCATTCCTCCAAACGAGGAATCTATACTTTCCCATCAACGTGCAATCACAACTCACGTGATTTACAACGCACATCGAAAACTATGATATAGAATGCGCAGGCCTTAGGCGATAAGGAATTCGTATCGGAGAGACATAACATTCATAATCATTTTCATGATGCAACCTGACTCCATCAATTCAAGGATCTCACGTTCAAATCCCTAATGGCTCACTCGTTCTATTTCCTTAAGATGATTCATACAGGATAATTCACCAGAGCCAAAATCCACGCATTTGCCATGGAACGTGATAACAAATCGAAATAGAATACACTCTGCCCCTTCCATCTCTGGTTCTCATCTTATACGATCTTCACATGATATTCCTGTACACATCTGAATAAATTAGATTCGATTGGAACATCGAATGGAATACGTTAGGCCTAAAGTTTTGGTGGAATAATTGAATGTAGAAAATCGTTTATTAAGTAAGTGGATCCATTATTTAATGAGGAATATCGAAACACCGCTATTCAGAATTCTGAGAAATTAGTTTAAAAGGTTGTTCCGTTTTCGTAAATGGTTCTTATATACAATTCAATTTAAAAATTTTAATTCTATCTGACCAAAAAAAAAATGTCTTAAAATTTTTATAAACCAAGGGTGAGTAATTGTTTGGACTCTAGGATCACTTTGTGGAAGCGGAGGATAAACAAAATGATTGCATTCATTTCTTAACTTTGCATCTCAGAAAAAGTATAAATTGTGTACCGTACAAAATTCTATACATGTAAGTTAAATACTATAACAGAGGACATTTTACTCAATTTTTTATTTATTGTTCTTCCATATGTACAACTACAAGAATATTTAATTTTAGAATTAGATTAATGAGATGTAGTTGTTACACAACATGCCACCTGATCGACAGTAACATCAGATCAAGGCCCACAAAATTCATCGTGGCAAGGGGCTGGATTTTTACGCCTGTCGTTAGCCTTAGATTTGAGCACCATCCAGGGGACAGTACAATTTTGCTTGGTTCCATCCCAATTTTGAGGGAGAACACCCTGATGATGGTCAGGGCCTATCACCTCTCTCCCCCTTCCACCAATTTCACAATTGGACTTGCGGCAAGTCGACCGCTATTCAGAGTAACCCTATGCCGCACAGGCACTATACATTTACAAACCTCCATGCTTCCACCTGATTCACACCCAGGACCTACGGTAGAGCAGCAGGAAAATATTAAGTGTACCGGATGGACGGCTAATTTAATAATTGAATGTAGAAAATTGTTTATTAAGTAAGTGGATCCATTATTAATGAGGAATATCGAAACACGCTATTCAGAATTCTGAGAAATTAGTTTAAAAGGTTGTTCGTTTCGTAAATGTTCTTATATACAATTCAATTAAAAACTTTAATTCTATCTGACAAAAAAAAATGTCTTAAAAATTTATAAACAAGGTGAGTAATTTTGGACTCTAGATCACTTGTGGAAGCGGAGGATAAACAAAATGATTGCATTCATTTCTTAACTTGCATCTCAGAAAAAGTATAATTGTGTACCGTACAAATTCTATACATGTAAGTTAAATACTATACCAGAGGACATTTTACTCAATTTTTTTATTTATTGTTCTTTCATATGTACAACTACAAGACTATTTAATTTTAGAATTAGATTAATGATATGTAGTTGTTACACAACATGCCACCTGATCGACAGTAACATCAGATCAAGGCCCACAAAATTCATCGTGGCAAGGGGCTGGATTTTTACGCCTGTCGTTAGCCTTAGCTTTGAGCACCATCCAGGGGACAGTACAATTTTGCTTGGTTCCATCCCAATTTTGAGGGAGAACACCCTGATGATGGTCAGGGGCCTATCACCTCTCTCCCCCTTCCACCAATTTCACAATTGGACTTGCGGCAAGTCGACCGCTATTCAGAGTAACCCCATGCCGCACAGGCACTATACATTTACAAACCTCCATGCTTCCTCCCTGATTCGCTCCCAGGACCTACGGTAGAGCAGGCAGGAACACTATTAAGTGTACCGGATGGACGGCTAATTTAATAAGATAAATGTATCCATTGTCGATTTAAGCGCATTTCGGGGAATAGGCGTAGAAGATCTACAGGCCCCCTTGGCACAGGCGGAGTGAAATTTATTACCAGAAAATCTGGTTAAGTCCAGATTATCCGGGCGCCTGCGCAACCTTGACAATCCATGTTCTTTATCGCCAATATTTTCAAGAATTTAAATTCCTGCCTTCAATGAAAAATTACCGTCTTCATCACAAATAAAATCCATAATGAGAAGTATTTTAGTACCATGGACAGGCTGTACTCTACAATAAAAATTAAAAATATGTACAAATCAAAGATATAAAAAAAAAATATCAGTACGCGTCACCGTACGAGCTGTCGAAAGCTGACCACAATCGCTTTGCCCTTGCACTGTACGGACAGTTATACTTTTTTCTTTTTCTCTTTGATTTGTACATATTTTTAATTCTTAAAGTGAGATTATTAGTGCTGGTGTTTTTAAGAGATGCAGTTGTCCATAGTACTAAAATACATAATGGGTTACCATACAGAACGGGTTACTCACCCCAACTTTAAAGCCTTTTTCATTCAATGTTTATAAATGTACAGCAATTATTGTTACAAGTGGTGGTATCACTCGGTTTTGATTTAGGGACTCTTTCTCATCATTGCTCAATTCCGTATTTTCAGTCATTTCCGTGTGATAGTGCGTATTATTTCTCCAATAAAATTGACTTTTTATTGTTCTCCTCTGTGGTTTTTTTCGGATGGCCAACCGAGTAAACAAGCAAATAGTGAATGTGAAATTATAGTATTACATACAAATTTATAAAAAAAAAATTATGAATTCTAAGAAAATAAAAGTAATATTCGAATTTTCTACAAGAGAATATATTTAAATGAAAATATGTCCAAATGCCAATAGGAGGATGGGTGGCATTTTCACTTTTATCTTTCCTTTGCTTCATCATTTACCTCTTATTGTTATTATTTTAACTTAATAAGAAAGGCTAACTCATTTTTTATATCAAAATAAGGAGCTACGTTAGAAACTAATATTCGTATGGATAATAATAAAAAATCACAAAAGTTTAAACTATTAAAATAGTTATCCATTAACTAAGCAAATATATAAGGATTAAAGGCTGATTTTCATATGAAAAAAGCGGGCTTTTTGTTATTTCAATTTTTTAAAAATTGCAGAACTATGCAGACGGACTGTTATTCTGGAATTCTAAATTTCATTCCAGATGATCCATAATTAGATTTAGAATCTCACTTAATGACGAAAGGGAAAGAGAAAAAGAATGTTTTAGAGGAATAGTTGAAGTTAAATTAAGTTCCACCGAGAAAAATTTATGCTTGCAACTATAACAAACAGCAGATATAAGTATTTGAAATCCATAACATCTAAGTAAAGAGAAGTTTCCTAGAAATAGAAAAAGAAATGTTCAGCAAGAGTATTTGAAGTCTTTGATTGTGTGTGTATTTCTTCTACTTCACGATAACGAACCCTCGGTTTGCGAATATCTATAACAAGTATATAGATCACAATACAAGTCTTCTTTAATTTGGAGACTTTTCTTCTAAGAATAAACTGAAAGCTTTGTCTAGAATAAAATAATCAATCAAGAGAACTCTTCGCTTATATGTATATGTATATATATATGCCTTTTTTTCTAAGAAACTTTATGCTAAATTAGAATTAATTTTGCTGTCGGTCATTCCGGATTTGTAAATTTAATTTTCTCTATCCTTATTTTTAATTTTTGTACTAGAAATTAATTAACGTAAGCCTAACACTGTATCGACAGAAGATCTCGCTAGTTTTGAGCCAAAAATGTATGGTAACTTGTACAAAATATTCACTTGAATATCATGGAAAATGCCGAAAGACGCCGATAGCATGGATCACAAGTGTGCGTCAATAGAAAATGGATGATAAAATAGCTCTCACAATGTATTAGTTTTAATGAAAAAGCACAGGATGGTGAAAACTAAATTCATGGAATTTATTAATTTTTAAAAATAGAAATTTTTTCAGCACATTTGAGCATTAATTAATTGTATACATTTAAAAAAATTACCCATCTTTATATTTTTTTATATGATTCTTTGTAAGATCTTCCTTATTTGTCATATTGAAATATTTCAGTAAAATAAGCTAGCACTTTAAACACAGAGTTTTTCGTCAGATCATATATAACGAGTGATTCATCGTACATTATTAAGCTTAATATTGATTAATGAAAATCCTTCTGGTATTGATTGAGTTCAGTAATTCATCTTTGTCTCAAACGTATCCAGCAGATACTTATGTCAGTTGTGCTGATGTCATTTTTACTGAGTAATTAACAATTCCGAAATTATCATTTTAATACAGTTGAATTTTAGAAGTAAACAAAATCATGTTTAAATTTAATTGTCTATTCAAAGCTAGAAGAACGGTTTTTTTTTCAGTAATACCCCAAATTTACGTGATAGGTGGAACTGAGTGGTGTCATGTAATTCGAATTCGCGTAAGTCGGGGTATAATTTCACATATAAATACACTGTTGGCCTCACAAAATGCAACACCCTGAAGGAAGCATGCAAACCATGTCATTGACATCATGGGTTGGCGGCGATAAAATATGCAAATTATTAGCACTATAGGGCAGACGCACATCACGGGCGACCGTAGATCCACCCGCCAGTGCTACGTAAGAGGAGAACAGGTTGGCAATTTTAAGTACCACATTCGACCGAGGAAGAAGAGTGGCTTGTAAGTATTGCGGATTCTTCTTCTGAGAAATCGGTCAACGTGTTGGACGCAACCAAGCAACCGTGAAGAGGATCTGTCATCCCCGGATGCAGGAGGAAACGATGGACTGACGCCGACGGGAGCGATCGCACTTACCTGTTGCACTACTGCCCGTGATGACTGGTGAATTCTGCGCATGAAAGTAATGGATCGCGCAGCCACATCACGAACAATAGCACAACAGATTCAGTCTGTTACACATGATTCTGTGTTTGCTTGTACCATTCGACGCCGTTTGCAACAGAATGGAATGTCTGCAAGGCATCCATTGACTTCGTATATCCTTGACTGGAAACCACAAGTGTTTGCGCCGCCAAAGGTGCGATGAATGGCGGATATAGACAAATGTATGGAGCGACATTTTTTTTTTTTTATACATATGATGTGAAATCCAGAGGCGTAACATACACCCCTGCAACCACCGCATTGCGATAGGAGCTCTTGGGGCAAAGCTCTTGGGGGCCCAAAGCCTGACTGATGCAAAGTATGGTTTGAGGCC
Organism: Trichonephila clavata; assembly: GCA_019973975.1. Lineage (NCBI taxonomy): Eukaryota > Metazoa > Arthropoda > Arachnida > Araneae > Nephilidae > Trichonephila > Trichonephila clavata. The sequence goes on from BMAO01010779.1 coordinate 21,904, forward strand.
CAAAACTCGACTTTGCAGGGACCCCTAATGTTCTTATTTAAGCCACTGGTGAAATCGTTCATTTCGCATTGAATACTTGTTTGTTACGTTTCCATCGTTAAATTAACAGTAAAAATGATATTCAGAAAAGTTTCAATTAACGGTCAAGCAAAGAGATTTATGTACAGGCAACGTAACCTTACATCATGCTAGTTGCTTAGAAACGCTTAGAATTTCGCCATCATTTAAATGCAGCTGAAATTCATAGCCTATTAAAATGATAGCTTGTGGTAAGTTACGTCCACATGAATCCCTTTCTGAATACTTTATTGTAATAAGAGAACTTGCGTGAAAATTATCTACTATACGACTATTGATATTTTTCAGTATTTCAATACCGTATTAATAAGGTGATTAGTTTTTTATAATTAAAAGGAGGACCAAAAATTTAAGAAAAAATTACAATACAAATATATGAAACAAAACTATACTTTTATTTATGTACTTATCCCTTTACTTAAACGAGTATTTTTTCAATGAATTTTTTTTTTCAATACAAATTTTCTAATACATCGGGAATTTTTGAGCAAGAAATATCCTTCATATTGAATTTTACGGTTAGTGCTACAGCTAAAATATCAACATTCAATTTCCCTTTCTCAGTTGTACAAAAATCATTCCCGATTTTTTTTCTCTAATGGGGTCCCGGCTAGATATTTTTTACCTTTTCAGACCTAGTACATTCCCCAGGAGCATGTATCACTTTTTAGTGTGGCACCATATGGGAATACCAATTGCCGCAAATAATCTGATGCGCAGTTTCCTCCACAGAGGGAGGCACTTCAGCTCTGACTATCTGAAGTTGCATTTTGAAATGTTTATTTTGCCGAGAGCATCCAAGCCAAACGGGCACTCGATTGGTTTTTTACATGCCAGATAACCATACAACATGGACGCTATCGATTTGCCGGGGTTAAACCCACAACCTTAGGTGCAGAAGGCCAGCGACAACCGCCACCCTGCCGGCTCATTACCAATTGAAAAAACTCTTTCAATTGCTGCATTAGTCCCAGGGCAGCACAACGTAAATTCAACAAGATTAACTAAATTTGCATATGGAATGTGTTCATTTTTGAAGTGGTTAAATCATTCCACCTATCTTTTATCAGTTTCAACTTGATGATTGTCTCATTGTTCTAACATATCAGAATTTAAACATATATTCTGTCTTCTAGTTTCTTCAATCATACCATTGTCAACGATTTCAATAATAGGCATTTCTTTCGATAAAAACTCAATACAATTTTCTATATTTGCCCAATTTACTTGTGATGAAGTCAAAAAACACCATTGAAAACTGTTAATTACTGTGATTTTTGTTTCAGACCATTCTTCGAAATATTGGAATCGTAATTGATACAAATTCTGCATTTCTGTGGTAAACAATTTTCCGTTATGTCCTGATCTGATTCTTCTACGTTTGACAGTTTTCTTTTTATTATGAAAGGAATAAATTTTTCTTCAAATCGTGATTTATACTGAAGACAAAATCGTTAAATTAAGACTAACCTCTATACCTGAAATATGTTCGGCATCAATCCTTTGAATCATTTTGTGGAAAATTGATGCCTGATTATGTATAAAATACTTTAAAATCTCCCATAATTCATACTGTACCGGCACATGACACGTAAAAGTCCAGCCTGGCATCTCTGACTACACAGATTAGCAGATTAGTTTTACAAGTAGGACACTTTTCGAGGAAGGAAAGAACCTGTAAAAGGACTGTTCTCCTTGAAAGAGGACGATTGGTCACCTTAGTACAGTATTCCCCCTCCCCCACCTTTCAATCGGGAATGGATCGGTCAACGTTTGATAATTTTTATGGGGCCCACTAAGGGGGAGAAAAGGAGGTTTCGGCTGTTAATGTTTTACATTAATTTGATTTAATAATTTTTTAATTTAATTATTTTTAAATATGCCTTCAGAATAAAATAGTTGCACGAAAAATTGAATATAAAGGTATTTAACATGGCATATAAGGTGAATTCCATAGAAAATTGCCCAAACCTGTGTAGAACACACCAAAGGAAATAAAACGAATATAATGTAATGTTCTTTCGGCGACCAGATAACATTTCATCCACGGAGTGTCATCGGTCAGCGGCTCGAGGATTGGAAACTGGCATACAGAACTGGAGGACATAACTATTTCATACGGTGCTTAATTTATTTAATAATTCAGAGAAACTTCATGCTTATGAAAAAACAATAAATGAAGAAGCAAAACTCATTTCCAGATGAAATTTTTTTTGTTTTCCCTTTTTTGAGTAGAGGATGCGACATAAATACGAAACATAGCTGCACTACATTGAAACCTAAAGCTATATAACATAAAAAAACAAGACAGAACACATTTCTCGTTTATAGCACAACAAACATCGAGGCTTAAAGTGTAGCATTTGTAAAAGCGTTTTGACCATATTGCTGGAAAGTGTACCAACAAACGTATGCGGGATAATTTCAAATCCCATGGCTAAGCGATGGCCATAGCCAGGCTAATCCCATGGTCAGGCTAAATGATGTAGAAAGAAATCCGTAGGATGGTGTGAGTAATAATCGCAGCGCGAAATTATACATTCGTTCGAAAAAAATGCCATGGAAAAATCATTTGGTGGTCAATAAAACAGTAATAAAAGTAAAAACAGTATGTGTGGTTTTTACTTTTATAATTATTATTTTATTTACTGTAGATACAACATTTTTTGTCTTAGTTTAAATCAACAACATGGAACAAATAAGCTTAACTCAATGAATGTATTATGCAATTTTATATTTATATAAGGAATACAGTCTAGTAAAATAAAAGAATATGATTTTTTTTACGCTTGTATTTCTGCGTTTACACATTTTACGTCTAATAAAAAATATTTGAACTTCTAAGAAAATATTCTTGTGTCATTTTTTGTACTTATATGCTAAGCCGTAAAGATGTTTATATATATATTTAGTTTCAATCACACACAGTCTTATGATAAAATATTAATTATTTTTAAAATACAATTTTTCTGGGGCTGACGAATTTAATAAAATAAAATTAATAAGTTACCCTAAAAAAACGGAAAAAAGTGTGCATATGTATGTATGTTTTCTCTTGTATGGCGGTGAATTTACAATTTTCTCATTTTAAACATACTCAATTTTGTTAGAAAAGGATTTGTAAACCAGCCGGTGAATTATTTACACACTAGCGTGACACCAAATTTAATCTCAAAATGAATAATAAGTTTAGTCGTTCCGTTAGAAGAATATTGTTCTGAAAATTCTAGAACCTGTATCAACGTGTACCGTTGAAATTAATTCTGCAATCCTATGTGTTGCCCGTAAGGAAAATGAAAAATGATATAAAAACATAAAAGTAAATTATTAGCTATCCAGATATATCATGTAAGTGATAGATGTTCCATCACAGTTTGCAGAATTTTTGAGATTCTGACCTTCCGTATTTTACCATGAAGTTGAAGTAAGCAGCTTCTGATGAATTTTAATGAGGCACGCGAACATTTTGAATAATTATTCTTGTAAAGAAACAGGTAAAATAATATCAAACAATTAATTATAATTAAGGAGCAAACTAAAATATGATAATCGAATTTTAAAATTGATTGTAGTTTAATTTTTTATTATATTTTTAAAACACACAAAAAAATGGTTTATATATTTAGCTTTTTTTTATTTTTTTGCTAATAGAATAACAATGAAGTAAAGGATTAGCATGCGAATGCTTAAAACATGAAAAATACTTAAAAGTTAGACATTGAATAATGTATGAAATTAAGCAAATGAAATGTAGACTATTCTTAACTGTTTCTATTTTTAAAAAATTATGTTTAAAAATTAAATTATTTTGTTTCGTATAAAATACAGATACAATATTATTTTCATACAACTTAAGGGACATATTAAAAAACCGCATGAACTGCGATGAATTGAGGACACACACACAATGGCTACGTTTTCATTAAGATGCAAATTTAGAAATATATTTAAATATAATGTCATTTAAATAATGTATGCTAGGAAGAAACTACAGGTTAATTTTATTATATAAAAATATGCGCATGGAAAAGTGAAATTTTACGGTGGTATATTTTCTTTGTGCTAAATAAAATTTCATCCTTGAATGAAATGTTCAATTTTTTCCCCTTATTTACAAGCACAAATCCTATTTCTTAAAATATGATGTAATACATAACATATGGTGTAAAGGAAAGTTCTGTTCTTTTTCATCACATTGCAACTTTATGAGCTGTCGATTCTTAGAAAGAATTCGGATTCATCTAAAACCGGTTTAAACAGTTAGATTAGTATACTATTGATGATACATACAACATTTTTTTTCGCTTTTTAGTCAGTTTTTTAAACTCATAAAACTGTCAACATGAGTGAAGAAAAAGTGCACTTATATAAGACATCGTTTGTTTCAAAAAGGGAATGACGTGATGGAGCAAAAATAAACTTGTGTGACGTATGGAAATAAATCAGTAAGAGCTTGTAGTGTTGGCTCATAAAATCGGATGTCATTGATCCTTACGCCTTATTGGCTGTTAGAACATCCTATTGTATTTAATTGGACGAAGAAATGTCTTCTGGCATTTCTTCTGTCTTCTCAGAATTCCTCTCTAAATAAGGGAATGTTCTGAGTTTTGAGTGTTGATGAAATAAAGTTTATTTTAAATAGTCATGCTTCATTTCTTTACTCTCAAAGCCCCAAAAGATCGAACATGCCAAAGAAAGATTGTAAAATTTTTCTTGGGTAATTTTTCTTTGAAAGATGAACCCAAATCAGGGAGGCAGTCAGATGTCACTGACGAAGAGCTACGCAGTATGATCGGGAGACATCCCGCTTTAACTTCCACAGAAGTGGGATTTAAGGTAAGAATTCATCATATTACTGCTTTGGATTACATTAAAAGGCTTGGTTTTGTGTCCAAACACTATATTTGGGTGCTATATGAATTAAGCGAAAAAAAGTTAATGAACAGAATTTTTATATGTTCTTCAAATCTTCGTCGTCACAAAAGGGAACCGTTTTTGGACAACTTGGTGACTGTAGAATGAGAAGTGAATATTGTACAAACACGTAGTTAGTAAAAATCATATGTTTACACAAAGGGAAGGCACCACCATCCACATGCAAAGTTGGCGTGCATCAGAAAAAGGTTAAGTTTTGTTATTGGTGAGACAGCAAGGATATAGTTCACTATGAGTTGCTGAAAGGAAATGAAACGGCCGTTATACTGTTCGCAACTTAATGTTTTGAAACGATAAATTCAACATAGATATAAACGTCCATCTTTGGTCAACAGAAAGGTTGTAATTCTTCATCGCAACAACGCTAGACTACACGTGGCAAGAGACACCGCATAAAAAATTGCAGAGTTGTGTTGGGAAAATTTACCTCAGCCAGATTATACTCCTCATATTCCACCCTTTAACTATCATTTGTTCGGGGAGCAGCAAAATTTTTTGAAGGAAATAAATATATAAATTAGAGGGTGTACAAATGACAGTGGAAGAAAACCTTTTCTCCAAAATAGAGGACTTTTCCAGAGTGTTAAATAAGCTGCCAGAACGCTGGCAGACAGTTGTAACTATAAATGTCATTATATTTTAGATAAAACTTTAAATAAAAAGTGAAAAAAATTTGTTTTTTTCTACAGCAAAAAAAGAACTTTCTCTTAACGCTCAACTATAAAACTAAGTCTTAATAAGAGAAAATGTCTGAGGACCGTTACATTTATCTCAAGATGTATTTTTCGATTAAACTTCGATTATTATGATTTAAAAAAATAAAATATTTGGTATTGAATTTACAGGGAATGGAAGTTCATTGTTTATTTTATTTTAATTTTTTAGCAAGTTTATCTCCTTAATAAAAAATACATTTCTTATAAATTATTTTGAAACAGAATGATTTATATAATACACACAGATATTGTCAGAACAGTTTTAATGTCTAAGGCTTACCTTTCTGTTCCTCTATTTCATAATTAATTTCAGAAACTTACCTGAAACGAAGAAAAAAATATATTTAAGATTGATCAAAATAAAAATTGAAATAGTTTTCATATATAAATACAATTATATGTTTAAGTATGTGTTACTCCTTGGGTTAAAAGCTGAACTCAACTCCAATTAATTTTTGGTAGAAATGTCCCACTGTATTAATTTATCATATTTTTGCTTCACTGTACGTATAAAAAATAATACACTGTAATAAAATAAGTTCTGTACATATACCAGCATCATATTTCATACAATGAAATAGATAAAATAATTTAAATACAATGTATATTTCAATATTTATTTTTAAATCACTCATACAAAAAATAAAGAATCAATGGTATTCCAAAACGAAAATAATGAAAAACACTAATTTAAATAAAAACATAACTATTTCAATTAATTAAAAATATTAAAAATCAAATGTTATAAATGAAAAACAATATATTTCAACCTATATTTCACTATTGTTCACGGAAACATTTTCGAGATGCGGTTGCACTGACGTCTTTGCATGATTTTCATAAAGTTTAGTATTATTTAGTCTGCGTATAATGAAAAGAGGTTTGTCATTAATATTATCTATCATCTAAAGAACAATTTTTATTTAAAGAAAAAAATTATTATGGAAACAATTGTTCTCGACAAACATATTTCTTATTAAACACGTTACTTTCAGGAACACGACCTCGCATCCGGTCGGACAACCGAAAATCGACCTCGGAACCTAGATTTTTGATCCTGGTCAAATAAAATACTTGTCACAAGTTGCAATGATAAAAAAAGCGCGAATAGTACAACAAAAAGATATCAGAAACAAGAAAAGCAATGTTGCTGCCAATGCAATTAATAAACATCAGGTAGTACCTGTGTAAAGAAGGCTTTTTAGCATTTTATTTGCTTTTAATGGAAAAGAAAAACAGGATAGAGCACTTTTAAATTTTGGAGTCTGGGCCACATTGATCCTCCACAAGTTTCGAAGGTCAAACGTAACTAGCTCATCAAATTATAGTGTTTTTGGCTGCAAACACAATTACTAGTAAATGTAACCTACATAAATTCCATTAATCATTAATATAATGTTTAATTTAGTTATGTGAATTACTATATCACTTAACATGAGATTTTAGGATAAAACTCAAGGCATGTTTAATTTCGTTAAAATTATCAGGTACAACATTTCTTAATTAATTCCTATGAATTACATACATTGAACTTTTTACAGTGCAATCAAAATAAACTGCGGGGGACCGTATAATTGATACTTTCAGACCGTAGTTAGTTGCCTCTTGGAATGAAATTCTCTACATTAAGCTTATAACAAGTTAATTTTCTTGGATAAAAGAGTATCGTTTCAAATTAACTAACTATTTTCTATTTCTAAACGAAATTTTAAAGTATATTTTCGTATTGTAAAATTATTTAAAGATTTTTTTTATGATAATATAATTATTTGACATCAATAGTCTTTGAAATTATTCAAAATGAATTTTAACAACGTTTGCAGTATCTAACATAACAAAGGCAAAACATGACCAAGGGATGCAGCAGATGCGATTTAAATGGTGCATGAAGAAGGACTTATCCGAAAGAGAAGGAATAACGTATGCAAATAACTGACGTAGAATAAGAAAAATCACTTTTTTTTGTAAATGACTATTTAGCCGGTGCAAATGACTAGTGCAGAGGTCCTCAACCCCCGGTCCGTGGATCAAATGGCCCCAGTCCGCCAAAAAAAGGAACATTAACAAATTTCTATTATATTTACTATAATGTATTTCTCCCGGGTTTGTGCAACTTTCATTTTACATTTATTTTTGGGGTAACTGTATTTTATTTTGAAGGCATATTTAAGTACAGTTAAGTTAAAATTATTAAATCAAAACAATCTAAAGTAAAACAATTAACGTTTCCCCTTTAGAAGGCAGTGGTAAAATTATCAAACACTGACCGGTCCGTGGCGATAAAAAAGTTGTGCAGCACTGCTCTAGTGCATTGCAACGAATGATTCGGATGGTGTGTAAGAAAGAGGATTTCCATGCCAATGTGGAGCCGTTGGCTCACATGGAATGTACCAATACTTGCAGAAAGATTCGCGAGCATTATGAGCAGATGCAATCATTTCAGACCGCGCAAATAGTTTAAAAGAAACAAGGTGGTCAAAAATACAGGATTGGTTGACATCTGGGAAGGTGCAATACTACCATTCCACGACGCCGGCAGAAATGGGTGAGCCACGGCTAGCCGTAGTTATACTGAAGAATAAGTAAGTAGCAGTCATCCGAGATGACCGAACGCTAAGACAAAGTAATCGTCCGATTGGTGCTTACGGCCCTGATGCTTTCTTACAAATGATCTGATGTGTAACAGGGATGCCAGTGATCGCAATTATCTGCGATTGACTAAGCAAATCGCCAAACGCATTAGCAGAAATTCGACTTGGAATATCATTGACTGTATCATAATTATTTTATTCATGCGTCCTGTTTTAAAGTGAACCTCAATGACTTGCAAAGATGTTTCTGGAAACGTCCAGGATGTCAGTGGAATACTCACTATTGTCTGTCATAGCTCCAGAATCAGGATTTCTTAACTGGCTATTTTATTTGGAATTCAGTTTTTTTTGTTTGTTAAGCATGATACCTTTACATTGTAAAATTCTAAACTACTTGGTATTACTTTTTCATTATAGATCCCTGGTTGTACATTTCTACAAGATATTGCTTAGTTATAAATGGTATGCCTGTCTACTTATTCACGCGCTTCTTCAATACTTTCTGGATGGCTTGACCGCCAGATCTCTTTCGAATAAAGCACTTTTGGGAAGATGTCAAGGCCGATCCTATTCGGATCATCCCGTAGTTGCAAGTAATCCTTCTCGAGAATATCAAGAAATATACATGTTAATGCCCAGCCGGCAACATCTTGTATGTCAACAGATGTAAATTAACGCATTGTAGATTTTTTTTTTTTTGCTTTTTTTATAACTGTTTTTTTTTTTTTCAGAATAAGATATTCAATTCCTTTCACTTTCACTGCATTTATATCATATTTACTTATTTTCATATCACTTGCATAACTATTTCTTGGTGCATTGCTTTTTATCGTATAGAACAGAGGTCCGCAAACCTTTTTAGCTGTGGCGCGTCAAACAAATTTACCAATCTGATTCAGCGTGGCACACAATAAACCATTTTTCAAACAATTTGATTCCCGCAATAAGGTAAGCAGAGTAAGAGAATAGAGGTATTTACAGTTTTATCACTTATTAATTTTGCATGATTGAAAGATATTTCTTAACATAAAAAAATAGGATAAAATATACAACTATTTCTTCAATAAAAATTAAAATTGTACATATATTATGTATTTTTAAAAATATTTATTAAAATAAGAAATTTATAACATAAAATACAAGTATTTTCCTTATATTACAATGAAAAGATAGATAAAAATTTTGATGCGAACCTAGTTCTTGCACCGCTCTACTTTCATATCCCAAACTCAGGGGTATGATATGCGAGTTTCAATTTGACACAATTCAGCGCAATCAGTTGGTTGTTAACAGAGGCGTAGCTACCGCCGTATCAATGATACTGGGCCCCAAGCTACTGCGGCCCCGATATGTGTAAGCAAACAATCTTAAAATATTAACGGGGCCCCGAGAAAATTTCAATACAGGGCCCACTCAGGACTAGTTACGCCTATGGTTGTTAAGCAGTTTCTTTGCGGATTCGAAATATTCTTCATATAAGGAAATATTTTTTTACAAATATGTAGAGCCAAAAGCGGATAGCAGAGTGTTCTACCTTCACACAATTAAATCTCTCCAATAATTTACAAAATAGTTGTAAGTTTATTTTTAAAGGTTGTCTTTCAGATTTTTCGCAATTTCGAAAATGTCCATAATTTTGAAGACGCTTCACAAATAAAATAAATTACAATTTAATCAAGTTCCCTCCACTCAAAAATTGACAAACTTGTAGAGTAGTTCAGAGTGTGTGCCACTGAGAATTGCCTCGCGTGCCATAGGCTGCCGACCCTTGGTATGAAATGTAGTAAAACCTCAAAAATAAGTTCTTGCTTAGTATAAAATCTCATATATATTAAAATAAAATAAAATAAACTTTTTGAAGCATAAATAAATTAAAATAAATCTTAAATTGCGTTTTTATTGGAGCATCACACCCAAACTATCTCTGCATAACACAATTCCAGTTTTATATTAAGATATTAAGACTCTGGAAAGGTCAAAATACATTTAAATAAAACTATATAGCTAAAAATATAATTAACACTATAAAAAAAAGGAAATTGACTGTTCCCAAACCAACCTAAATGACAATATATATATACAGGAGGCTAATCACCCTAGCAATAGTGATGATTCATTGGAAATCTGTACCGGAAGTAAAAAAAAGTATAATGTTCTTTAAGTATTCTTATCCACATTAAAAAGTGCTCTGCTAAAAAAATCAACAAAAAAAAAAAAAAAAAAAAAAACGGAGTGAGGATTTAAGATTGCAGAGAAGTTAAACATATTGCCCGTGGTTATCAAAAAAGAAGTTTTGAAAAATTATTCATCAAATGTAGCTTTATTTTCATAAGCTGAAATTTATTACGTTTTGATATGCACTGTGTTACAGAAGCAATGTCCTTCCGAATTCCCTTAAAGCAGGTATTTATATTTTATTGTACTTAAATGTTCTACATACAAAGAATTTATCTAATATGTTTAAACGCTTTTGTTTTATTTTATTCTGATATGTACAAATAATAACCAACAATTTCAAACTTGACATCATACACGATTTCTCCTTGTTTAATTTCATGTTATTTTCTATACTTTATATCTTTTTTGTATTTATTTCGTATTCATATACAGTTAACAATTTTGGATATACCGTCATCAGCCATTTACAGACCATTTAAGAATGTCTTAAACTATTTTCAATCTTTCACAAGAATTTTCTAACTTTATTGAAGAAACAAACATTTATAATATTTACGAATGAAATATTCATTCTCTATTGTCTACTTTAGTAAAATTCGTAAAGAAAAATTTATTTAAAAGAAACCAATTACTATTAAGAATTGAACTTTATTTGAAAAAGTTTCCGTTATCCTTTCTGAAAAGATTTTTATAAGTCAAATTTCTTTTATTTTTTTGAACCATCCAAAAAACAAACGGTATTTTTGTCATATAAACCAATCTATGTTTATGCTAAGCATTTTTAGATGTGTTTGATTACAACAATTTACTTAGGTAGTGCATATATATTGAGAATGTCTTTAAAATTAAACTATCACACGTTGAGGACATTCACGATAAAAGGCTTCAATAAATCATATTACAACCATAAATGGACGTAGAATGCAATAATTTATCGATTTTGAATTATAATCCAGTTTTAAACTTGAACACTGAAACGTTTTTGACACGTATCGCTTATATACTATATATTTTAACTAGGCAATATATATTTAATCTTGAATATAAAAACTTGAATATTTGAGAAACTTCTGTTTAATGTAAGTTTAGCATGAATATAATTTTTAATGTAGTTTAATTTAAAGTATTTGGAATAAAGATGTTAGGCATTTGATTAAAACACTAGTTTTATATATATTTTGTCTTCTATTTTTCTTAAAACAAATAACTCAATTTTTATTTTCTCAAATTTATTTGAACATTCGCAAACGATTATTTTTACTCTACATTATACAACTAAAATTCCACCGTACGAAATAATTTTATCAAAATATATTATATTTATCCACTGTTAATAAGGCAAGCGATATTTTCCTTACTGCATTTTGTGTGAAAGTAATCGTCTGATACATTTTTATTTAGTAAACATTTTCATTCTCTTGGCTTTTCTTTAAAAGACAGATGCAACAAATACCGTTATGGGTAAATCTAAGCGATTTCAATTTAAATTATGGAAAGTTGTTAATCGTTGTCAAACTAATTCTGTGAGATGGAGTGCAGCTGGAGATTCGATAATTTTTAATTTTTCTAAATTCAAGAAAGAATATTTGGATCCTAATAACGATTTTTGCAAAAGTGATAACATTTCATCTTTTATTCGACAATTGAACTTGTATGGCTTTAGAAAGATGATAGATCTTACTCATACAAATCAATGTTCTAACGGCGATAAGGAATATCTTAATCCATATTTTGTTAAAGGACGTCCAGATTTATTACATCAAATTGTTCGAAATTCTTTAAGATCTTCTGTAAAGGTAATATTTTAATTATTTCTTGTAAATAAATACTAATTATGAAATTTTTATTTTTTATACGCTGAAATATATGAAGTTGAGTTTTTTAGACATAGTTTTAGTCTTTGGACGCTGATATTAGTATAAATTAAACAATGTATTGATATGTTTTAAGCTTGAATAATCTGTATAATGTATAATCTTATGTTATGTTTTTGTTGATGATATATACATTTTTTAATTTCGAATTTTTTCCAAACTAATTATTTGCTTTTGTAATATATTTTCAATTTTTTTCGTATATTAAATGTTAGCTTGATATCGAAGGATTTTTATTCGAATGCCTATTAAGACAGTAAAATATGTTTTTAAGTTTTCAGTAACTAAATCACACAACTATAAAAATTGCAGTTAAATTCTTTTAAATAAATGTTTTGATATTCGTTAGTATTGTCCAATACCAATACCGTCAAATTGCTTGAAAACCTAAAGCAATCATTACAATTTCATAATTATTACATTTAAATGAAAAAAATTTAGAAGTTTAAAAAAATCTTCTGTAAGAACAGAATATTCCAGAAGAAATTTAAATATTGTTTGATGCTAAAAAATATTATATTTTCCATGAGGTATATTTTTTTCGACTTTTTTACAAACACAGTTTGATTTTTTTTTTTTGGTTTAAGAAGAACATGTTTTATTTTTAAGATAAATATGCTACATTATGATTCAGTTGTAATTTTATTTTTTTCATTTTAATACAAAAAAAAGAAGAAAAGGGTATGGGTTTAGATGCTATATAGTAGATTTAATTTAGCAATGATTTTAAGTTATTAATTGTTGATGTGAATTAAATAATGCATTTTTTTTTTAAAAAAGCTCATTTATAACATGACTAAGGTGCTTTAAACTTCAAGTAAAATATTTTATGTAATGTACCAGACGCACACATACCTTTAAACATTTAAAACCCTTAAAGTGACCGTTTTAAGAAAGTTTTCCAAAATCCTCGTTCTATAATAAAAGGTAATACAATAAATATATTCAATTCAATAATAATCTATTAAAACATTTTGAATAGAAAGCTTTTTTATCAGATTGTTTTCAACATTGGTATTTAAATCAAGTAATTGTTTTTTTACGAAATTTTCCACATGTTTTAAAATAAAATTATTTCCATTTGCAGTAAGCATTTCTTTTTTGTTTCATTTAAAAGTTTGTCTGTTACAAACATTCTATTTTCTGAATTGTATGACATTTTTTTTTAAGAAAATGATTCAAGTAAATGTTTTTAATTGTTTGTTGGTATCTTATTCTACAATGTTAACCAAGTAAAAGGTAATTTGCATATGTTTTTCGTGCAAGTATGAATAAAAGTTTGTTTCTGCACATTTTGCCCCAAATTAGGATTTTTTTTAAGAAGCATAATACCAATAAAAAGTAAAGTATTTGCTGATAATAAGCACATAATAAATGAAAACATTAGTTGGCTATTCTAAAATCAGAGTAATGTTTTTTTAGGTGAGTCCTATCCTCAAGAAAGATAAGTCCGGCGATGATAAGAAACGTAATGGGAAAAAAGAATGCTTTGTTCCACCAAAGCCAGGAACATATGTAAGATATTGTAAAAATTACTGTATATTGTCTTTAAAATTACAATAATTACAGTAATTATTAAAAAAAAGGTTTTAACCATGTTATTTTTTTGAAAAAAACTAAAAACTCCTAAGGTATAAAAAATAAAATCATTAAAAATTCAAAAAAATAAAAGGAACACGAAACGTGTTTTTAACCATAGCCTAATTCACTAATTTTTATTGTTTAGACGTCTGTTTAAAGCTTTATTTTATTTCATAGTTTTAAGGAAATATTTGCAGCTTAGAGCATAAATTTTCTTGAATCCTTAAATTCCTATGAAATGTTGTTGTAAGATTCTGGTGACTAAATATTTTCATGTCAAACCTCATGGGAAAAAAGGTTAAAATTTCCATCCTTAATTCAGTAAGTCATAATCAAACTATACAGGTTTATATGTCCCATAACACATTCTTCTTCATAGTTAGATTAGCATATTTAGCTGTAATAAATAACACAGGAGACGTCAGTTAGAACTTTTATATAAATGACATAATTACTATTTATTTAAAATGTATTAAATAATGCATTTTCACATACATAGACCTATATCTCTATCTATCTATAAGTAAGTTTGACATTTATCAAAGTTATGATTCCTAAATGAGGTTTGAAATCAGAATTATATTTCAATTACACATTGTGTAATGTTTTCATCGTTAAAAAAATTGGGAAATTTCACAACAAAAATATTTTAATTTCTTTTAATTGTTTCACCGAACTGTATTATTAGCTCTACCCCAAAGCGCAAGTACATAGAGGGTAAAATCATTTACTTAATTCTGTTCGTAACAAAAAATACAGTTCATTACGAAAATTGTATTTACTATAAAAAATATTTCTATAATTTTATTGAAGTGTGACATCTTTTCTACAACTAAATTAAAACATACAATAGAGGAATTTAAAATTGTTACGAATATAAAAATAAATTGTCCAGATATATGATTAATGTTTTCTTCTGGAAAACTCAAGGATTTCTCAATACAAATATTTATATAAATATTTCTTTTCTTTTAGTGGCTTCAACCAACAGGATTATGTAGCGCTAACCCAAAGCGCAAGCATACTGCAACGGTAAAATTATTTTCTAAATTCTGTTTATATCAAAAATACTGTTTTTTTACGAAAATATTATATAATTGTCATTTTTTTTCATTGCAATAATTGTATTCCAGGTTTTAGGCAACAAGAAATTGAAAGACAAATGCTGTGACAGTAATTGTTTGGCGAAACGTACGCAGATAAAAAAGGAAGTCCATTGCAGTCCATCCTCTGATTCTCAATATGATTTTGTAAGCTCTTTTTACTAATTACTTTATTTTTTTTATAAAATTTATATATTCGAAAGCTATATTTAAATATGTAAAAACTTTTATAACATTTAAACAAAATCATTTATGGTTATGAAAAATACTTTGCAAGTACGCTTGATGGTAATAAACTATTTTTTTAATATTCTCAGGTTACATTTTGTTTGATTTAAAGTTAATGTATATATATATACTAGCTGTTACCCTCCCGCTTCGCGCGCGCTGGGTATTTCATGATGTTTTATAAATTTTTACTGCTTATATATATGTATAAATTATTGATATCTAAGTCCTAGCATTAAGAATTCAATTGAATAGAAAAATATACTTATACCTGTAACTGTCACCTGTTGATAAAAAAAAAGAGCAGAACTCATCTAATTTGTATTTTCTAAAAATCTCTAAAATTGAAGCATAGAATGATGTTTGCTCTTTCGTAACTCAAAAACCAAGTGGATTCCCGCAAAACCAATTTTCGTGGTGGATCTCTACTCCGTAAATTGAACATGCAAGCCAAATTTCAAGTCTAAATCAAACAGAAAAAAGCAAAAGTTTTACTATAAATATCCCCGTTGAGAGCCGTTTTCCAAAATTACCGCTCTTAGCGGATTTCAATTCAACAAAAGAAAAATGCAAACCACATTTCATTATTATAGTCCTTGTAGCTCGAAAAAAGTAATTTTTTTTGTCAATACGTCGCAGTAACCCCCTGCAACCCCCCAGAACTTGATTTGCTTAAAATTTATTCTTAGTGGATCCCTATTCAACAAAACAAAACATGCTTAAAAAATTTCAAGTATATGGGTCTAACAATTAAAAACAGGAATTTGTTTCTGTAACTCCTCTTGACCCCTCGCAAACATCTTTAGGGGTCAATTTTCATTTTACTCTTTGTTAGAGGAACTCTATTTCATGAAAGGAACATGCCTACCAATTTTCAAGCAGGATGATCAAGTAGTTTAAAAATGGAAATATTTATCGATTACGCCTCTTAATCTCCCGAAATTAAACTTGGTAGTTGATATTCGCGAAACCCATTTTGTAGCGGTTCTCTACTTTACGAAAGGAATCTGCTTATCAAATTTCAAGACTGTACGTCTAACAGTTTAAAAATGGGGATAATTGTCTATAACACCCCGCAACGCCACTTCTGGGTCTGTTTTCACAAAACCCATTTTGTAGGGGAATTGCACTCTATGAAAGGAATCTGCTTATCAAAATTTGAAGACTGTGCGTCCAATTAATTAAAAATGCAAAAAAATTATCAATAACGCCCCTTGAACCCCCGCAACACCACCTAGGGGTCGATTTTCACAAAACACATTTTGCAGTGTATTTCTATCCTATGAGAGGAATCTGCTAACCAAATTTCAAGACTGTGAGTCTAATAGTTTAAAAAAAGAAATAATTATTTATATCTGCCCTTAACCCCCTGCAACACCCCTTGGGGGTCAATTTTCTCCAAACCCGTTTTGTAGCGGATATTTACTCCATGAAAGAAACATTCCTACCAATTTTCAAGCAGGTAGGTCAAATAGTTTAAAAGGAAAATATTTATCTCTTACGTCGCTTATTCCCCTGCAACGCCACTTAGAGGTCTGTTTTCACAAAACCTTCTTATAGATGATCTCTACTCTATGAAAGAAATCTCTTTATCAAATATAAAGACTGTGCGTCTAATAGTTTAAAAATGGAAATAATTATCTATAACGCCCCTTAAGTCCCCTCAACGCCACTTGGGGGCAATTTTTACGAAACCCATTTTTAGCGTATCTCTACCCTATGAGAGGAATCTGCTTACTAAGTTTCAAGACTGTACGTCTAATAACTTAAAAATAGGAATTTATAACGCCCCTTAAACCCCCGCCCCCGCAACACCCCTTGTGGGTCAATTTTCCCAAAACCCATTTTGTAGCGGATATTTACTCCAGGAAAGAAACTTACCTACCAATTTTCAAGCAGGTAGGTGAAGTAGTTTAAAAACGGATATATTTATCTATTACGCCCCTTAATCCCCCGCAACGCCACTTAGAAGTCTGTTTTCACAAAACCCGTTTTGTAACTGATCATTATTCTACGAAAGGAATCTATATATCAAATTTAAAGACAGTGCGTCAAATAGTTTTAAAATGGAAATAATTTTCTATAACGCCCCCTAAGCCCCTACAACGCCACTTGGGGGTCGATTTTCGCCAAACTCATTTTGTAGCGGATCTCTACTCTCTGAAAGGAATCCGCTTACCCAATTTCAAGATTGTACATCAAGTAGTTTAAACATGGAAACAATTATTATTAAAGCCCTTAACCCCCCGTAACGCCCCTTGCGTTTCGAATTTCGGAAAATCCTTTCTTAGCTGATGTCTACTCTATCAAAGGAACATGTCTACCAAATTTCAAGTCTGTAGGTTGAATAGTTCCAGAGATTTCGTGATTAGCCAGTCAGTCAGTCAGTGTGAGTCGCTTTTCTTCTTTATATATATAGATATATATCAAATGTGTCGATATTATATTCATAAATATTAAAGTATATTTAAAAGTGCATTACCGTCATTGAATGAAGATTGCTGATAAACTGATTTTAATGGGAAAAAAGAATATTTTTAAATAATCACCGTCACACATTTTTTGAATATAATAAAATACATTTAAGGAATATTTTAGCCACTGTAATTTTTGTCTGAAGCTTTTATGACATCGTTATTTAAAGCCTAAATCATAATATAAATAAAAAGTGAATTCCTCTGAATGATACTGATATAAAAATTAGATTGTTGTCTTTGTTTACGTAAACAGCTTTTATTTTACAGCTTTTCTATCAGACTGTGAAACTGAAATTTCAAAAATCATTTGTTATATTATTCATTAAAATATCTTAAATGTAACTATTGTTGATTATTCGAACGAAATGAAGAACAATTCCCACAGATTTTTGTCTCATGCTTATTTTAGCACTTCGAAAACCTAACTAACACACGCACATTAGGACCTACCGGCTTTTTCAAATCTTATTCCATAACTATAGCTTTAAAATGTTTCTTTTTGATTAGCCGAATAAAAAAAGAAAAAGTCTTCTTAACACGATTGCAGCTGTCGCTCTGTCACAGACTCCAAACGCTCACTGCCTGTAGAAAGAACAATACTGTGTTTATATGAGAAGCAAAAATAAAAAAATAAAACCTATCAATTTAAAATATTTATAGTTTGTACAAAAAGTTTCAATAACGTATCTTTTTTTAAAAAAATATCAATATTGAGTAAATTCCTTTTTCATTTTTTTTCAAACTCTTCTTTAACAAACAATCTTTAAAAAATAGAAAACATTTTTTATGTTTCCACTTTTTATTGAAAAAAAACAACTGGTTTTTCTGAAAATGTGTCACATTTAGGTTACTATAAAATCGGAAACAACACTCCCCGAATACCCAAACCCTTGTTTTTTAGCCTGTCCGTGCTGCTAATTTACATGTACCATAACAAATATTATGAATTAAGCGAGTCTACCACTTAAATATAAGAAATTCGTCATTCATTAAAAAATATTGACATCTTCAAAACTGAATCTATTCAGCTTTTTGATGTAATATAACATTTCGTGGACTGCAATTGACAAAAATTCTTGAAAAACCAAGATTTTTTTAAAAAAATTATCATGCTTATACCAACCAATTTCCTTCATGAAATTATGTTCTTGAAAAGAAAGTTTAAGTTTGAAATTTCTGGATTGTTGGACTTGCAGAAAACAAATTCATGAAATATGAAAGAGGTACGGAAAAAAACCAAGCAAAGCATTTGATACTTTTTTAACGTACTATAAATGAAATTCTGGAGACTTACTAACAGAAATACAAAGCGTATATACGTCAGATAATGTTATTAATGTTTAATTGAAGCGTTCAATTTGTCGCCTATCAAAAAACTTGTACAAAAGAGTATAGATTTAAAGAAAAAGATCATTAGTCAGTGATCGTTACGGAGTCTCGTTGAGTAACAGTTGTTATCATCATCTGACTTACAAAGTTATGGTGTAATATAGGACTCAGTTACAGATTTTTTCGAAACTTCCCCATCAAACCCTACATTTAAAAAATTGAGGCGAAATTAAAACAAAAACAATTAGAAAGTAATGCAGTAAGTAAAGCAACAGACGCATCATCATGAAGATTCCTTTTATCAAATTAATATCTCACTTTCCCCCAAAATTTTTGTTTGAAAAAAAAAAGTTTGGTGAATTTTTTAAATAATATACATAATAGTGTTAAACAATTTCTATATATATGTACAGTGGTAGTGAATTATTTTAATATGTAAACACACTAAATGTGGAAGTTAAACTTCACATAATTTTAAAATATTGAAAATGTAAATTTTGTTTACCCTTTATGAAATTTTGTTTATTAAAGACGAACTATATATGAAGTCCTAAATTATGAAATAATTCTAATTTAAAAACAACAAAAAATTATTTGTCGAGTATTTTGCACGAGACATAAATATATTGAATTGATAAGTTTATAAATTAGTTTCTAAAAAAGCTCGGAAAATAAGTCTAATGTTTTTTTATCCTAAACTTACATTTGGAACAGTAGCATTACGACGATATTGGTAAATTTATTAGATAATTCTAAGAAATAAATTTTAAAAAAAAAGTATCGAACCATGTCGACTTTTCAGACATACTGTTTGAATAGAAAATATCTGTAAATTTGATACATCTGTAGATTCGATTTAATTTTCTTTTCTCTCTTTTTTTTTTTTTTTTTTTTGCTTAGCTGGGGGAAAAAACAAATTTCTAGAATATAGCAGTTGGTAAAGGGGCTGGGGGGTTTTGTGACTTGCCCTTATTCATATATGTGGTTAATGTCTTGGTCTGTTTATATATTTCTGCTAGCGTAACACATTGCTATCTTAATCACATTGAAGATCGCATGCAAAGAAAAGAATAAAGTCGGAATTCTTGCATATTTTTTTGCAAATTAAAGTAAAATACAAATCAAGAATATAACAATAAAATATGAAAGTAAGGAGTCAATATTCTAATAAATAAACATATAAAATAATAAATCAATGAAATGAAAGACGAAAATAAATTAGGAAAACAAAGGTATTAATTCACATCCCTTATCTTTAAATTGCTAAATATTAATATTTAAATAATAGAGAATTTGTTAAGTACTTAACAGATACATAATACTACAAAAACATAAAATAAATTATTCCTAGTACTCTTCTTCAATTATAGCAATTTTTTCCCCTTTCAATTGACTAATGAATGCCTGAGCACTCTTATTTAAAATAAGTGTGTGAATTTTTTATGATTTCAGTTTGTACTTTTTTGCATTTTATCTGAATTTATTTCCCCTTCTCATCCACTAAAAATGCATGCATATCTTTGAGTATTTTAAAATTTAATTGCCAGGAATTTTATAAAATAAATTTCTTAGCAGCACCAGATTAGTCCATCGGGAAAAAATAAATTAAAATACAGCAGCTCTTTTGTATTTGGTGTTAAATGAATTTATATGTACTATATTTGTGAGAGAGAGTTTATTTAAATTTATCAAATAGACAGCAAATAAATTAAAATACAGCAGTTCTTTTGTATTTGGTATTAAATGAAATTATATGTACTATATTTTTGAGAGAGAATTTATTTAAATTTATCAAATAGACAGCAAAAACTTATTTTGATATAGATAACAGACGAAAGAAAAAAAAAGGAGTATCAGTTTAAGTAATAAAAGAAATATAAGTTTTAATTATAAAAGCTCAAAGCATTTTATAATTAAGTATTTTCCAGGCAGCTCATAAGATTAAGCAAGAATTGATCACAGAAAATGGGAAGGATGCTGAAAAGTCTGAGGAAAAGAAACAGGAAAGAAGTAGCGCGTTTATTGAAGAAAGCAGCAAGGTAAGAATTTGTATAACAAAAATGCATCAAACATTTCGAACAATGCCATACGCATTCAAATTATTCAGGTTGTCCATCTTAGATATTCGGGACATCTGAGCTTTATGTAAATTTAGTTGAGAGAAACGTTGTGTGAGAAGAGTAAATTTGTATACATGTGGAGAAGTTTTTAAATGTACAATTATACAAAAAAAAATTTTTAAAAATGGGACAACCTCTTTATAAATTTTCGCTTATCGCTTCTGCATTAAATCGATGCCAGTTCCGAGCAAACCAATTCCTGATGTACTAGTATGATGGTAAATTCATGAATTAGCTATTACAAAGTACAAACCTTTTAAAGTTAATCAACTAAATAACTATTAAATACGTTGATTAACTTTCTATCTTTGTTAAACTACAGCCAGTGGCGTAGTTTCAATAGGGGCAGCCTGTACCATCCCCCAGGGCCCTCGGACCCTGACCAGTAAGGATGCCATATTATTAATAATTTCTCTTGCGTTCTTGAAAATGAAATAAACCGTGCAATATACCGTTTTAAGAAACGCTGAGCGCCTACCACCAGCCTGACATGTCATTCGGACACACCCCTTCAGTACGTCATGACACACATATGTTATACTTGACATAACCAACCGGACTGTAATCGTTCTTCTAAGACCGAGGTGGGCATTAAGTCGATCGCGAGACATTTTGTGGTGACCGCCTTCAATAATAATCATTCCATCATACGAAGGTCAAGAAATAGAATATTTATTCGAATCTAAGCCGCCATCGGTTCTAAGCCACATTCCAAATTCTCAACAAGATTTTGTGAAAATTGAAAAATAGTCTAAAATAATTTATCGATATCCAATTTTACGAAATTAAAATAAATTTAAAAGGGAAAACTAAAAGAAGGGAAAAATTAGTTATTTTATCAGTATTAAAACTTATTAATGCATGCATGAAGCTGTTTTTATTGCTCTAAATACACATATAACAAATTTTTTCTCCCTTTTGATTCTAAGCCGTGCCCAATTTTCAGCAGCTTTAACATTGGGTAAAAAGTACGGCTTAGATTCGAGTAAATACGGTATTTTAAAAAAGCGGAGGAAAAAAAGTCGAATTATAAGAGAAAATTGCTTTGAATAGAAAATGCACTTCTCTATTTGGAGGCAATTTTACCAAGAAAATTGTAAAATGTTTTTGGTTCCAGGAAAAAGTTCGCGAAATAGAGGAAATCGTAAAATAGAGGTTAGTAAAATGGAGATCCAACTGTATTATATACTTTCTTTTAGCTCACTGCACCTACGCCATTGGGTGGACAGCAACACCTTGAAAAATTAGAAGTAGCCCTTACCCTGGAAAAGTCTGCCCACCCCTGTCCTAAGAAGTCTTTCTCGTCGTTATGTTTGTCCGTGACACTGTTCTGATAATTTCTATATTTCATCCTTACTTTTTACACACCAATTTAGTTATCAGATAATTTCAAAGTATGATGCTCTAAAATTGATGAATTTTCTTCGTTACACTGTATTTGATGGTTAATGTTGTCAAACGGAATCCAGAAATATTTATATTTATATTTACTGAGTGGAAGTTACGAAAATTTTAAAAACAAACTTTTACTGAAATCACTAACATCTCGAAACTGAATTCAAATATCTGCAAAAAACATTTTTCGTCACAAAAAAAAATAAATAAATAAATAAATGAATATAAATAAATGACGATCAAAAAAAGAAGGGAGAAAAACGCGCGTGTATTTTGATAAATAAAATCCATTATTCCGCAATTTATGGACATTTCAAACGTACTTTTTCTAACGAAACTGCAGCAGTACTAGGTATTATGTTCGTAAGTATTTTTTATGCCATTTTCATTTTTTCCTGCATTTTAAATTGAATGCAATAAATATTAATATTTAGAACGTTTTTTATTTAAACACTTAAAATTAATCAAATTAATTTATTATCTGAAAGGGCGTTAATCATGCGTTTAAGTACTTTGAATATGTTTATTATTGCACTTATTTTTGAATCATAAATTACAAATAATAATTAAAAAATTGTTACTATAGAAGAAAGCATTCGAAAGATAAGTCTATATTACCAAAACTGAAATGAACCTTTTTTTTAATACTTAGTTAGCAATTTATTTTTTAAAGAAATCCTAGGGTGGTTCTGCTGAGGGTACGATGCATAATTACAATAAAAAATTCTAGATTTTATTAAAAATAACTGACATCCTAGATTTTAATTCATATTGATATCATTACAACTTACTTGACTATAAAATTCTCCGTAACGGACTTCGGAAATTTATCAAGACCTTTCTAATCAAGGTGATGTCCTTCTCATTGTCTTTATCTTCTGGTTAATTCGGTATCATTGTGTGAAAAAAATAAACGCACAGTGTCTCACACCCAAGAATGTTACATTCTGTTTTTACCATAAGATTTATATACAAAGGTGGGAAAAGGAAGATAAGTAGGAAATACAATATGTTTATTACACATTTCACACGCAAGTTTAGTTTCTCTGTTGTTTTTATAAGGGCATTCAGTACTTTGTTTATAAACTCATTTAGTCTTCGTCGCCAGTCACGAGTGAGTGCGATGTTTTCACTGGATCTTAATTGTTTTTTTTTTTAAATTTCGTATAAGCATTGCTTGCTGATTTCTACATTCTTTACATTCTTCTGTGAATCTAAATTCAAAACGCTTTAGAAATCAGCGTCTGGTTCGATGTTTAGTAGGTGGTTTCTGAAAACCAAATAATTTGTGCATTTATTCTCACAACGTTGAACAACACAAAAATATTGTCGTAGGCTAACGATTACATTTTCTAGCCATTGAATATGATGTGGTCATTTCATCAAGGACGATAATTGCTCCCTAAGTTAAATTATCTGGATCGATTTCAGTGAAAGAGTCATATTTGCCATTATACTCTTTATCATTTGATTATTCCTCATCATCCCCGCAAAGAGACTTTTTTTTCATCCGAATATACTGTTGTACTACATCTATTAAATATTGTATCTATTAAATTACTTAAGCATCACATTTCTTCATCATAACTACGATAATATGCCACAGCATTAGAAAGATTTAAAGCGTGTTCATGCATTCAGAACTGTAACGGCGATTCACGTTCAGGGTATGACTAATGTGACCATTTATTCTTTGACTCAAAACGGGACGTTGTTTTGTTTAGGTGAATTAATAGACATACAATGAAAAAAAAAAACTTTTTTAAAGTTATTTATTCAGAAAAAGTTAGTTAGCTTTAAAGTTACGAATTAAAAAATGTACCCAAAATGTGTGTGTTTAGTTATATTTATATTTATCAGAGGAACAAATTTGCTTTAATGTAGCTGGTGAAGATTTTAAGTAAGAATGAAACTCTTGGAACGTTTTTTAATGTCCACCTTAATTATCAACATGACATTTAGAACTGAAATTAGTAACTGGGTTTTCTCAGATGTCCACAATTTGTTCATCACACAAAATACTCTTACTACTGCAGCATTTGTAGCAGACAAACATAAAATATATTCAAATAAAATAGAAAAGTTTTCATGCTGTAGATTGTTGGGGTAAAAGTGTTTGAATACTTCCACCCAACGAGTTTCCGTTTAAATATTTAGATCATTTTTATTCGGTTACTTTTTGCAATTTAATGTAGTTAGAAATTAATGAAAATTCGCCAGAAACTTTCTGTATCTTTATTACAGTCAATATACTCCTTTTTAATTAATACATCCAATTATTTTTGAACGTCTTCCCATGCGGGGACCTTTTTTAAATCTGCCCAATAAAATATCTCCTTTACTTTGGTAAGAAAGCAAGTCCACTGCTCCAGATATTTACGGCTTTATTTATAAAATTCTGTAGCCGTCCTTTTCACAAACTCTTCATCTATATAAATACCATTACCTTTTGATTTCACCATTAATTGACGGTCCGTAAATGGAAGAGACTGATTGGACGGTTTCTGAGTCAAATTGTCTTTTAGTTGATTGATTTCTTTTGCAGCTTCAACTGCCGATACAGTCTCACCTTCAAGTTTAAATACAGCTTTCCGAAAAGCTTCGCGCGGTTTCCGAAAACGGGACAATTTTGCGTCCCAGGGTTCATTTCGGGGACACCGGGACTCGTAATTTTAAAAAGGGACAGTCCCGTTCAAAACGGGACGTCTGGTCACGTTAGGTATGACAAACCCAAAGAGGCTGTATTCAAAAATATATACTTAGAATTATGTTACCAGCTAAGGCCCCTCAAAGGATATGGCCTTAAAGTCAGCTACACGAGAAACTATCCAATTTCCAAAAAAAGTTTAGAAGGAGCGTTGAAAAAATTTAGACGGTGGGTATGACACACCCTGCGCGCGAAGTGCCGGGTTAAAATACACAGAAACTATATTCACGTAATTGCATGTTTTATTTCATCAGCATAAACAGACATGGCTGTGAAAACGAAAGAAATTCACAGATTTGTCTCCACTTGGAGAGATATACAATAAACGTGAAATTGCGGGAATATAGTTTGTATTTTAATCAAAAAATAATAGGAAAATCTGATTAGATGTGACGTAAAATTCGAAAAGCCAGAACACGCCTATAAAAATTATATTTCCCTTTTTGTTCTTACAATTAATATTTATGGCAATTTCATAATTAGATTCAATCGAGTTATTCCAGTGAGATTTAAATATTCAGCTTTCACAGTTAATGCTCGTGATCCAATTAATATAATTTATTGAACATGCTGATAAAGTAAAAACAAGTAAGTCTTCCAATTCTTTTTGAACAATGAAAATACATATAATAAATTTGTAGGTAATAAAATTTTAGATGGTGAATTTCAATTCGCACACACACACACACAAGTCCAGGAAATATAATTTATTAATTATACATATTCCAGTAGTTCTCTGTTGTGCAACAAATATTGAATTCGTTTTGTTTACTCCATCTATGTATAAACGCAATCGTTATTTCAACAGCATTACATCAAGGTCATCTTAACGGTTACTGAATTTTTTTTTTCTATTTTCACGAAACTCGTTTTAAATGTACTCAAGGTCATTGTTTATTGAAAGCTTTATACTTATGTAACTGGTATAGGCTAACAAGCAGTACGGTCTATACACAAGATTTTATATTTTATTTCATCCAAAAAAAATCTATTATTCACTCTTGACAAAATGAGTAACTGCCGAATTTCAGTGCAAAATATTTTTTTTTTATTCAAATGTAACTTTTTTCATTCAGTGTACGACTGCCTTTTTATTGCGATGCCATGAAAACCACATTCTACGTCATAAAATGAGACGTGTTTTGCAAAGTATATTGCTCTTTTCATTTATAAACATTGAAACAGGTTTTTCCCTCGTTTCACAAACGTTACAAAACATTTTAAAAAGAAAAAAAATATTTTACATTTACTCTAATACATATACTTTTTCTTGAAAGTATTGAATGTAAAGATATGACGAACAAAGTCTTGGCCGTATTATGAAATATATAGTAAAAAGTATGCATTAAATGTTAAGTGGGGTGCTTGTGTGTCGTTCTGTATTTCACCTGCAATGTAATTCAATTTAAAAAATGTGAAAAATATTTAAAAAAATATCTTAAAATTTTATTTAACTGAAAGAAAAATAACAGTTGAGAATTTTTTAACTTATCTATCGATGCATAACCTTGTTAAATATATATTTGGATTCCAAGAGATAGACTAATGGATTTTAAAATAAGGTTTGAATTTTAATATTAATAATAACGCTATGATCTTACTTCGAGATCTTCAAAATTATTTCTTCTCCATTTGGCTTCCTTCATCTCTGCACGTGAAATGGTTTTAGGCAAACGCAATTTACCGTACTTTTTATATTTCTTATTTTTCTGTGACATTAATAATGCACAGATCATATAAAGGCTTCCACCGAAGCAAATCGCTAAAAGGAGCAATATGGTAACCTTCAATTAGAAACATGACCATATAACAAATAGTATATTTCCAGATGTAATCATAAGGGAAAAAAACTAGTTTTGACTGTGTGTGTGTGAAATATGTTCGTTTGAGCATTATTCAAATTAGAAGTTTTTGATTGATTTATAGAATGAAATTATTTTAAGTGCATTTTTTTCAAACATCATTTATATCTCAATATATTTTAAAATTACTTTTTTGTGTCTCTCCGTACTAAGTCTTTCAAATTTTTCAAAATTGAAACATTAAAAAATTTGTTTCTTATTTCAATTTTTATATTTTTTTATAAATCTGTTTTAAAATAAACTTTGATCTAGTACAGGTTAGTTTTTTGTAAAGAATAATCAATCCATTTATCCTCCCCTCCATTTCTTGATAAGGTAGAGCGAGAAAATGTTACAAATATTCTCACATTCATATTGATAATTCATATGATTCATTTGATATGCAATTTTAATATTTCTGGGTTTAGTATTTTAACCACAGAAAAGATTATTTCTGAACATTCAAATCAAATATTAGGTATTCCAGCTCGTTATAAAGTAAAAATGATTTTTTTTCCTGGTTAGATGTTTTTTTGTTTGTAATAATTATTAACGTAATTTTTGGAATTTACATAAATAATTATTATAAAGGATATGGAAACCGACATTGAATAAGAATATGTTCTTTAGTACATTTTTATAGATAGAATTAATTTTTATTTTCTAGTTTTATATAAAAATTTCATAAAAATGAAGCAGTTTTAAAAATTAGTATTGCAATTAATATTTTACCACAATTTGTATATTTACCTCTTGTTTTATTGGTATTGACAAGATAATATAGAATTAATTGTAATTTGTTTTACCGATTCAAAAAATTTACCACTCAGGTGCATGTTCGATTTCTAACGAAAATAACCGCGAAAAAAGAAAATGGGAGCATCAAATATAAATTTTTAAAAATGACTTATTTATATTTTGGAACATATTAAATTTTCTATAGAATACTTTCTGTTTGTGCATTCTGTTCCTGGACGAGTCATTAGACTCGGTAACCTAGTGGTCTAGGTCGAACCGTAGTTAAAAAATAGCAGAGCCGCCGCTAAATAATTTACAACAACGAATATTTAAGTCGTAAAGATTATCACGATTTATGCATAAGTACTTTTGATTAAAAAATCATGTTTTTTTATATAAAAATCTTTTTGAAACTTAAAAAAGTTTTAAAAAATGAAACTAAGAAATAGGAATTCATTGAGCGAAAGTTTGAAAACGAATACATTAGCACGAAAAAATAAATGAAGATCTTGTTTATTATACTGATTAATAAGAGAGCTATAAATGTCGTAACATTATGGAGGAACAAATATTCGATCGAATTTCAATTGTTCATCATATTAATAAAAATTTTGTTCCACAATTTAATTATTTTCGCTTTTTGAGTTATCCCTTTTCGTACTAATATATCAATACACTGCGGCCAAGTTTTTGTTGACGTTCGCAAAGTAGGGAGATGACATAACGATATGGTTACCTTGACATAAAACTTTGGTTCTGTGGTTGCCATGTCTCGATATTTTATATTTATTTCTCTAGTATTACTCTTTTGTAATTCTATTCTTTTTCGTCATTTTATTATTTTTTGTATTGTTTGATGTTTATTATTTATTGTGTTTACAGTATTCTTATTTATTATTATCATAGTATGTTAAAATTAATTTTTTACTGGTTTTTTATGGTGGTATCTCTATTAATTTCAGATGGTTTTAATTAGATTTCTTCACAAACTTAAACATTTCCATACTTCTCATTGTCTAAAGTGCAGCTTTCGTCTTCTGTCGTTTTAAAGAGCTTGCTCATTATTGGTAAATTCCAGAATCTCTGAAGAATACGAGGATTTTTCTCGCATGCGCGCTTTGAAATTTAAGGACGAAAGGATTGCCAAAACTGCACTTTCTGTCAGCTTTGTTTTCTGTTCTATTTTTTTTTTTAATTCTCATTCTTGATTAATACTTTGTTTATTTCGGTTGTCATGAAATATGATAAGTGTGGCAGCGAAAGGAAAATAGTTTACTCACAGGGAAAGAACCTTGACAGCCGTATGTTTTATTGCGGATCTTATTACGCATATTTGAAAGGCTACATTCGTAAATCTATCAAATATAATTAATTTTTCACTGGCAGCCAAGTCCGATTTTCAGCTTTATTTTGCTTCAAATTTATGTTTAATTAATGCATTTCTAAGCTTTTCTTCCTTGTTCGATGAAATTCGTTAACGTATTTCGGAATTTTTGGGTATATATTGAAAATAATTCAAGTTATTTTCAGTTTTTTCGAACGCCTGGAATATATTTACAAAACGTTCTTAATAATTATTGTTTTTTTTTTTAAATTTTTCCCCACATTCCATTCTTTTTTTTTTTTTTTTTTTTGCTTTTCTGGGCTTTTTAAATACTTTGTATTCTGCTTTTTTAAATCATGGCACTCGTACTTTTCCAGTTTGGTTATCCACGAAAAGTAAGTACATTTTTGCTTATTATTTGATTCTTTAAAATTATTGTTGATCATCAATAATAAGCCATTTTTTCAAAAACATTTCATTACAAGTTGTTAGTGCTAGGTCGCCAGCTTCTTAACGTTTTCAAGGAGTGGAATAATTAGCACATTCGTAATGGTCATGAACACGTGGCCGGTATTGTCGAGTCCCAATATCACTGAAGACTCGCCAAATAGAAGGAATGATGCATGTGAAATCTGTTGTGGTTCAAAGTACTCAGGTGACATAGTGTGGAAGCCTGAAGAGTAGGGTGTCTGCTTAGATGTCCTCATCATTTCAGCGAAATTCAAAATTACATGGACCGTCACCAAAAGATTCAGAATGCGACATTAATAAACACCAGTTGAGTTGAGTTGAGAGTTTCTTAACGTTGCATTATAAATCTGGCTATTGGCAACGGACCCCGTAATTTTGAACCATGGTCATTTGACGAGGATGACACCTCTGGCCACCTACTCTACTAACTTACACACCCTCGGGAAGACTTTTGAGCCTCGACAGATTTAGCGTAGATCGGCCCCTCTACAAGGCGGGTTTTCAGCGGGTATGGGCCCATACTCATAGCATGCCGGCCAGGAGTTCGTGACTTTGACCACTAGGGTACCGCGGCCACTAATAAACACAAGAAATAATATATTTTATGCAGCCTTGCACACACAAATTATGGTAACTTAAATCAAATTTTCCAGGGGATTCAGAAAAATTCTTTAAAACTATAATTAAATACGTTTTTGTATGTAATATGAAACACGCATCTGATGCCAAATATAATCCTAATTTTAATAAATAATGGTGTATTCGTTTATAAAGTGCTTCAAATAAAAATATTCAGTACAAACATTTCTTATTCAAAATTTGTAGGTTTCAATAGATATCTTTCTTTATTAATATGCATACAGATTGAAGCAATTTATGATTTGATAATAATTTTTTATGGCATAAATGATGCATTGTAAGCGCATTTGAATAAATTTCCTAGAATTTTTTCATTTGTTATTTAACAAATTCTGTATTATTTTTATTTTTTTAAGAAACATTTCCCTCTCCCCTCCTATCTATTAATTACAATTTTCATTAAAAAAAGGTGTGGTATATTGATTTTTTTTTTGTTTGATGCAAGCAAAAATTTTGTAAGATGCGAGAAATCAAGTTTGCAATATAAATTCAATAAGTTTAATATCTTTTCTAGTTTATATGTATATAAATCAAGAATTTTCTGGTTATAATGATGGAAGTACTAAAAATAATGAGCGATTTTTAACAGAAATAATTAAGCTATTTTAATTAAACCACTTTTTCTAAAAGTTCATCTTTAGGGAGCTGAAATTCTTTTTCCAAAACCGAAATTGTCGATTGGCTCACATGATTCTAAAAAAGGCAAACCGGTCTTTTGCTACCGAGTTGTAGTGGTCGTGGCCGGCGTATGCAACGAAGACCCTTCGTGCAGAAGGCCTGATGCACGTTAAATCTAACGAGGCTCTAACTCTTCCCGTTGGTGTGGTATGGTGGTTTCGAGAGGGGGTGCCAGAGGTTGGTGTCGTCCTCGTCACTTGACGAATGCTCAAAATTACGAGGTCCATCGTCTACAGCCCTTGTGTTACTCAACAAAATTCTGTTCTCCGGTTCTAAAATATTCTGTGGTTAAACTCTTGTATTTAATATTTTGGGTGTGATTTTATAAAATCTTTACTTTAGATTTTAACTATGACGCTGCATTTTAAAAACATTTGTAATAAATAAAAAATTATTTGTCATGAAAATATACCCGGCATTAATCGTTGGAAATCCAGTGAAAATTAGAGATTTTGCAATTCTGAATATTGCATCGCCTTAACACACACACTCGCAAGATAGACAAGTATTTAATTATGTTTTCTGTTTTTTGAAGATAATTAAAAGCTTGCAGAGAAAATAAGCAAAGAGGTATCCGGGTAATTTTTGATTACATGTGGTTTTAAGTAAACTAGAAATGGAATTATGGTTGTCCCAAGAGATTATGAATAAATTTATATCATCCTGGAAGAAATCCCTTTTCGGATACAGTTGGCATTTCATTTAATCACACCAGATGAAAATTCGTTAGATATGTGAAGGAAACACAAATTTACTTTTTGGAACCGAATATATTATCCGTTTGAAAATCTATTATGAACGACTGTAATTCAACTAATACATGAGTGAACACAAAAATTACAAAAATATACCTATTTAAGCAATTTAAGAGTTCTGTAAGTCAAGAAATAACTATGACTTTTTGTATGCTCGATTAAAATTTTTTTATGTTACAAAACATTTTCAGCCATGTTCGCAAGTGAAGAGGAAGCATCAGACTAAGGATAATGATGATCCCCAGCATGGTAGAATGAACGAAAGAATAACGATTACTGAAAAAGATGGAGCATTGGTGAGCATTTATTGTGACTGTTTGTAAATACTTTATATACCCTGGTCTGCCAAAATTTAGGGCGAAGTCTAAAATTTAGAAGCCGAGAGCGCGAACATAAAAATAAATAAGATTGACTACTGTAAGGTACGGTAGCACATGCGCAGATATGCCGCTAGATGTAATGGAGAATCGAAGCAGGATAAAGAACTCCGGTGATATAAGCTCAGTGTATCTGGGAAAGCGATTGCAAGGCGTATATCAGTTTAAACGACGTCATGTTGCCAGTCAGTGTGAAATGTTGAATAATAAATATATTTAAAAACATCTGGATGATTTAACCCAAGATAAATCATTGGAAAATCGAAGGAAGTTCGAATCGGGACAAGTGGGGTTGCGGAGTTCGGGATTGAAGATAATTTCAAGCAAGAACAGCTGTCCAATGTTTCAGCAGCGGTCATCCACGAGCAAACACACTAGTGGATGGCTGGTATATTGCACTACAATCGAGAAAGAAGAGGTGGCTGCTAGCGAGTGAAATCGCTTAACAAACGGCAAGGCGATTGGACGACCATATCTCCTTTAACCATGTCCAGGAGGTTGTACAGTGGCTGTCTGCTCAAAGACCTGTTCGGTGTGTATCTTTAATGTCTGCTGATTGGAGAAGGTGTTTTCTGTGATGCTGCGAACACCACTTGGACAGGTTAATCAAATGGATAGGGTATCCCTTACGGGTGATAGCAGATTTACTATGAGTAGCGATTCTTAACCCTGACACATCTGTAGAGAGCGGGGAACCCACAATAACCACCCTCCAACATCATCGAAAGGGACCAGTTCAGAGGTCTCATTTAAAGAGACATCATGCTTGGTTGCTGCACCGACCTTCACGTTTTTGAAGGAGGTTCAGAGTCACCGGTGCCCACTCTATTGTAACGAGATTCTCCTTCCGTTAAAAGATGCACAAACGGAAGGAGAATCTCGTTACAAGAGGCGCTATTGGTCCTCAGTTACTTTTCATGGACGACTATAAGCCAGCTCATCTTTCAGTAGTTACCGAAGGGCTGCTTGCTGTACAGTGACGATATTAAATACATAGATTGACTGGCAAGCTCCCCGGAATCAAATCCCGTTGAGCATGTATAATAATTTCTAGGAAGATACCTGACGGCCTGTAACTTACCATCAGTAACAATTCCGGCTGTCCTTTTGGTTGTAAAAGACGAATGAGAACAACAGTAACTCAACAACTGATCGACAACCTCAAACTTAGCATGACTAGACGAGCAGCAGTCTGGGACTGTATGACTGTACAATAGTCAAGGGAGATCATATCCCCTGCTAAATTCTGGATGTTTCTGCCTGGACACCTGCCACATGAATGTTTTAGACTTTAGTCACATTGGGGCTCCGTGCGCTACTATTTTAATATAAAGTTCATTTTTGTCCTATGATTTCTTTTTTCGTAAGTTTTACATTCCTTAATTTTGTCCTTACGTCTTGGGAGTCTTATGGTATTCTTTTTGTTTATTTTGAAAGCTTTTGCACAACGTTATATTGGGGGGAAAAAACCATTTCGTCCTTAATTTTGGCACACCAATGTAGAATTGTAAACCTGTATCATTGGATTTCAGACCTTAATCACATTAAATTAGTATAGGTATTATACTATTATTTAAGGTGAATTAGAATAGACTTATTATAATTTATTTACATTTGAGTTTAAAAAGAAAATTTAGAGCGTATATGCATAAATTTCCGTACAGTTGGACGTGAATTGAAAATTCAATATTCTCAAGTTCCTAGCTCTATACTAGTTGAATGCATAAAATAATATGATGTTATTATCCAATGTATTTGAATTTTATATTCTATTTTGTCTTAAAGAACCAGTAATTAACCCGGTTATAAAAACGTATTTGACTAATTTTAGATATCTATTTCTTTAGATATAATTTTAGATATCTAATAGATTATCTATTTCTATACGCTACGTATCTTTACTCTTTCTATAGCTTTAATACTTGAAATGTGCATTAAATACCGTTTTTTTCTACGAAAATTAAGTCAATAATGCTGAATTCAGCATAGTAAATATTTAAAAAAAAAAACGTATTCTAAATATATATTTGACTAAACATTATTAAATGTGCCTTGATCACTTAGTCTTATCTTTTTTATAAAAAACATAAGAACTAGCATTCTTTTCTAATTTGCTGTAAGTATAAAATATATATGTAAAACAGGATAGCATTTGAATTTGGATATTTGTATATATATATACAGTAAACTCTCGCTAATTCAAACTTTCAATTATACGAACCTCCCGCTAACTCAAAATATACGCTCTGACCCTAGAAAAACTCTTGATTCTAACTCTTGATTGACTTCGAACTAAAACAATATGGTTTGGTACACTTAATATTTCGAAATAAAATCTGCGGCTGGCCAGAATACAGCACGCGATAATTTGAAGGTATCTATTTCTCGACAATTCAAACACTCACTATCATGTAGAGTCCTGTAGCAAAGAGATTGGAGCTTACAAATTTTAAGAAAAGGAATAGGATAGTCTTCAAAAAAATGTGCGAGGAAAGCTCAAGTGTCGGCCTTAATGTTAGTTTTAAGTGGTAGGAATCGCTTTCTGATTTAACAAAGGAGTACAAACCACATAACATTATCAACATAGACGAAACCTTATTCTTGTTCAAATGTACGCCAGAAAAGGCAGTTACATTTGAAGGAAAAAAATGCCATGGAGGGAAAACATGGCTAAGAGAGGTTAACTGTTTTACTGGCTGTACGCTTGAACATGGCTCAGAAAAGATTACTCCTTTCGTCATAGGAACATCTTCAAAACCTCTGTGTCTCAAGGGCATAAGCTCGTTCCTTACCACATACCACTCAAACGCGGAGGTATGGATGATTACTGAACTCTTTAACGAATAGTTGGTTTCATTGAACATGGATATGAAAAGCAAGAAAAGACTTATTCTCTTAATTTTCGACAACTGCATTGTGCACAATAACGCACCACATTTATCAAATGTGAAACTTCAATTTTTACCTCCAAACTCAACTTCATAACTTCAGTTACTTGATCCAGGTATCATATATAATTTTAAAACTTATTATCGGCGTGAAGTCGCTAAAAACATTTTGGATAACCTCGAAAATTAGCAAATTGTAACTATTTGTTTTAACGGCTTTGATCATGATTGGCAAAACTTAAGGAGCTGTCACTCCTTTGACAATTCACAACTGTTTTAAAAGGCACGGCTTTCCCGTGCCGAATCTGATTGGTGTGCACGATACACTCATGGAATATCATGCTGAACCATCCGATTGGGAAGCTGTCCAAGTACAAGATGTAACATTTGATGACTACGCGTAGATTGGCACGGACATCGCTGTATGAGAACCCTATTTGATTATGAAAGTGTTGCTTTGGACAACAGTAATGCTGAAAGTCTAGTAGATGAATCGGAGGAGTGGTTCTCTAATAAATCTGACAGAAGCCAATGTTATTACTTAAAAAAATACGCATCTTTTCCCTTCAAAATCATGTTGATGTGGACTTTTTTAAAGCTTCATTTATTATAGAAATATTTATTTACAGAGTTAGATTGAATGTGCCATAAAACAAAAAAAAAAGATAACAGATTTTTTGTCAAAGAAGATTACTTATGCACAGTACGTATTCATTTAATAATTGTTTTAATACAAAAATGTATTCTTTTAATACAGTACTTTTAACTTCTGTATAATATTTATAGTATATATATAATTGTACTTTTTAAAAATACTTTAAAATAATTTTATGCATATGTAAACACAATTGTCGTTTTCTTACATAGTTTCCAATTTAAATGTGATAGAAAAAAAAATTATCTTCATATATTTGGGAGTTTTTTCCAACCCTTCTTGATAATTCGAAGTTTTTCATTCGTCCTTCCAACTTCCAATTATTGATTGTTGACTGTATATATAAACACATATTTATCATGAATTTGTATATTTTCTGCTCAGTTCTTTCTTTTCAGGATTATCAAGTTTATAAAAATTATTTCTTTTCCATATTCTATTTTGACTCGAGAACATTTTAAAGTAAATTACTCGTATCTTATGTGTTTTTAAGAAGTTCAAAAGAGAGAGTTAAATTGTCACAATCACAAAAATTGCTTTCTACATAGTTAGCAAAAATATGAGATTTTATATATATATATATATATATAAAATCTCATATTTTTGTTAACTATGTAGAAAGAAATTTTTGTGATAATTATGAAATTCAAACTTGTAAAAAGCAATAAAGATTATATTGTGTGCCTCTTAAATAAAAGTGCATACTCACACACAAAAAAAATATTTGTATATTTAAGTATTATTACCCATATTGCTTTTAACATGTTTTTACATTTTTCAGGTTTTTTCACAAATAACGACGAAAACCTCAAATCAAAAGAAAGCAATTAATATAAAATCTCTGTATGCTGTGCTGAATAATAGCATAACACTCTCGTCTAACGATGGAGAATTGGTGAGGTTTATTTAAATTTGTTT
This sequence comes from Trichonephila clavata, assembly GCA_019973975.1. Taxonomy (NCBI): domain Eukaryota; kingdom Metazoa; phylum Arthropoda; class Arachnida; order Araneae; family Nephilidae; genus Trichonephila; species Trichonephila clavata. The sequence continues at coordinate 58,500 of BMAO01010779.1, forward strand.
ATGAAAACCTAATGTAAGGAGTATATAGGGGAGACCGGGGCAAGATGACGACGTTAACAGTTTTTTGTTGTTTATTAATTTATTTTTAAGGGTAGTAAAATCCATTTTAAATGAACTGTTAGAGTAGTCCTTTGTAGTATTAAAATATAACACCATATAATTTTTCCAATAAAAGAAGTTAAGGATAATTTTATTTTTTCATAACCTTAACAAATCGTCATCTTGCCCCAATACTGGGGCAAGATGACTTTTGCCTTGGGGCATGATGGCGACACTGAAAAAGGTTGACCATATTTTATCTTTTGAATATGTTACATGGTTTAACAAATGATAACTGTGTTTTTACATCTTACAAAGTATCAAACTAAGCGTAATGCATTGTAACGTAATGTTGAAGTGTTTAGTTGTGTACCTAACAATAGTCACTAATAAAGTGACATTTTTATAATTGGAGAACATTCCTCATGCCAATACTCTTGGCATTTACAGCACTGGATCCATTCTTCTGTTGGAGGGTTCCTCTTCACAAGCAGGACATCTTATAACACCGTCCTTTGAAGTTTGTACAACTGGAATGTTTGGCCTGGATTTTATAGACTTAGGCCTACAAGAACAGTTTGAGTTTTTTTACTCCCTTTTTAGCTTCACGATCTTTTTTTTCTCTGTTTTTTTAAAAAAACTTCCTGTTCTTTTTTCTGCTTTTCCCTTTGTTCTAACATTTCTTTGGTGGGTGTGCTTGTAAGAATGCTAGAGCTCAGTTTTTTGCTTTTTTCTTCTCACATTATGTTGTTTTAGGCAATGGTTTGAAATAATAAAACACTAACAGGCTTCTTTGAGGCATCGGTATCAGCATTTGCCGTAAGTTCTGGTTTTTCTGGAGGGTTTATATGTTGATTTTCTATTACCTGGGTCTGAGGATTAGCACTATTATTCTCAGTTTCATCGCCAACAGCAGCATGGTTAGTAGTTTTTAACGCAGCATAACACAAGAGGATTATGAGCTCTCGTTAAACACAAGAGGATTATGAGCTCTCGTTAAACACAAGAGGGTTATGAGGCTCGAACCCATATTCTTTAAACCCTTTCAACGGCATTTCCAACTGTAGCTGATTTGAAGTAAGTGATGCTCAAAACCTCACCAATATTTTTGTCTGTAATAGTTTGTTCTGAATAAGTGACCATAAAGTTGTCACATGCTTGGCTATAGTGCATTTTTAACTGGTCGAAAAATGACACAACAAGGAGCTGGAGACGATGTGATGTGTGCGATGGCAACCCAACCATGATGATGTTTTTCGCTCTGCAATATAAGATAGCCTGCAAAGTTATATGAGTTTTGTGATTGTCAAAAATCACCAGATTAGGAGATTCTTTGCTTGGTTTTACATAACGATAAAAAAGCTTCGAAAAAGAGAAAAAGGTGCCTCATTGTTCCAGCCCTTATCAGTACAGTTGCCTACAGTTCCTGTTCGGGCTCTTTCTACAAGTTCAGGAAGCATTCGTTTTCTCGCAAAAAATCAGAAAAGGTGGCAGATAAAAGCCAGTAGCTCTAAAACAACAAATTATTGTTACATTCCTTCCTCTTTAGGGGGGGGGGGCTCAGCAGATGGCAAAAATATCTTCCTCTGTCACCCCCTTTCAAATGAAACCTTTCCCGATCCGATGCACCTCTTAGCCCCAAAAGAGATGGAAGCGCAATGTCACTTGAACATACATACAGACAAACTAGTGTTCACAGGATTTAATAGAATGGACAACAATAGTAAGTTTAATAAATTCCGAAACACACGGGGCAAGATGACGAGTTCGTCATATTGCCCCGTGTTTCGGATCGTCATCTTGCCCCAGACTGTCTGTTTAAAAATATTCGCTCTCATTACCATGAAGGAAGGCAATTAATTGACATTTATTCATGGTAATAGGTAGTATTTAAACCAATTTACTCATAAATATTAAAGAGAAACGTTATATCTTACCTGTATCTGTAGCAGAGCTTATTTACACATGCATAAAAGTTATATCGTGGCATCAAAAAACAATCAAAGCTTCACAACTAATACAAAAAGGGCGATTTCAGCGTGTCTATACTATAGTTTAACGAAAGGCCAAAAGGAGAGCCAGTAGTGTTGATTTGACGCAGCAACCTAGTGGGAATACGTAAAAATTAAGACATTAGTCATCTTGCCCCGCTCGTCATCTTGCCCCGGTCTCCCCTATATATTTTTTAAAAAATTGCATTCAATTTTTAGTTATTACTCTAAGTGTATAGCGAGGAAAAATGGCGCGGCATTTCTCTCGTCTGCAGAAATATAAGGGCTAAAATAGAGATCCACATAACACATATTATTTTAGATATTTAAATTGAATTTTGTATATAAAATAATACAAATTTTAGTGGTAAGAGCATCATAATAGTTATTGTACGCATGTCATCAGGATCCTTTAAAAATTATAACAGAGAAAAGGTGGATAAATTCTCCTTGAGTTGAAGAGTTTCAAATGAAAAAGGAATAGTTAAGTTAAAATTTTTGCTTGAATTTTCCTCCATAGGGCGTTTTGAGGACTTGATAAGGTGCTGTAGATAAATATTATAGTTTTTGAATTATTAGACCTAAAAATTAAAATTCGGCAGGCGCGTGCCCTTCATGGAATAGTTATTCTACAAAAGGAGTTGTGTATGAAACTCGGTCCACAATTGGCGTTGCGAGGTCTTAAAGGGGGTTACAGATAGATATTCTTGTTTTTATACTATTAGATCTTCAGACTTGAAATTTGGTATGGATGTTCCTTTCATGGTATAGAAATCCCCTTTCGGATTTAGTAAAAATCGTCCCTCAAGGTCTCGTTGCGAGGGTTTAAGGTGCGCGATGTAGATAAATAAGTTCACTCCTAAAAAATATTTTACATTTTTCTATACATAGTATTGTTCTGAGTTTTATACTCCTTACGATTCATCTAGTCGAAATAATAACAACAAATACCCGTATATTACTAAAATCTTATTGTTCTTAAAAATCCACTTTTTGTTACAGTTAAAAGGTGAAAGACTCATAGCTGCCTGCAACAAATTGATCAATTCAACTACATGCACACAACATCTCAATCCCCCCTCCAAGCCTGATATCTTTATCTCTCGAAAAAATGAAAGAGCCGGCTACGATTATGGAAAACTGAAAGCAATGCACCGCCCAATCATTATTCCGAAGTCCCCAACACTAAAATGCTTGCAAGGGAAAAAAATCGATAGTAATACTTTGAAGCTGATACTTAGAAATTATAATGCTGATGATTCGGTATTTATCCGTCCCGAAGCCAAAGATATAGTTTTGACTTCTGCTACCCTTGGAATCACGTGTCATGATCCAAATATCTGCTATTTATGCTGTGGGGATATTGTCAAGTCTATTTACATTTGAAACTGTAAATGTGTCTGTGAATTTTTTTTTATTTCTTTATGGGGACTGAAATCGGTTTTATTATATTAAATGGTTTTCTTTCCAAAATTTTCAAAAAAACTGCTAATTTATTCTAATTTTATAAATTATTATAAAATTTCAACTGTTTTAAAATTCAAATTATTTAAATTGATTAACTCAGTTTTAAACTGTATTTAAAATGCAAAATTATATACGTGAATTTAAAAAATATTCATATTGTACTCAAGTTTTATGGATATTGGTTTTAAACCCTTTAATCTTTTTTAACTGGAAATTTTGCATATGCTAATATTATTTGTGTTTTTTAAAAATAAGCCAATTTGAATTTATTTGCCACAATTTTAATTTTAGCTTTAAATTAAGAGAACTAAATATAATGTGTTCTATTTCTTTTTTAAAAAATTCAATTTTCATAGTATAATTTTTTTTCCAGTCAGAAGCTTTTATAACTTAAAAACCTTTCTTAACTTATGTATCTCAACGAATATGTTCGCTTAGAAATATAAATTAATATATTATATATCGTAAACTTTTGTCTTAAAATTTCAAAAATTTACATGTTGTGTATCATAACATTAAAAATTTTGATTCGAATTTTTTTCAAATGTGCAATAGAAAAGTTTTACCTGTGTGTATTTCGATATATTAAATAAACCATTTTTGAACAATAAATATGTTTTATGTACGTTTTTGTTTATTTGTACGTACTAGTAAGTTTTTAAAATTATTCTCATTTCTTTTCAATGGGGCTGCGCATTGGTATTTTAAACCTTAGCAGACCTAGTACATTTCCCCAAGAGCTGGTACCACTCTTTAGCGCTGCACCATATAGACGGTACCAATTACAGCAAGTAATTTTGACGCTCAGTTTCCTCCACAGAGGGAGGCACCTGAGCTCTTGACGATGCGAACTTTGTACTAGGATTTTAAATTTGCCGAGAGCATCCAAACGAAACAGACACTCCAAGGATCTTTCACATGCCATATAATCATACGACATGGCCGCTGTCGATTTTCTGCATCAAGAAAATCCACTGACTTGGGCCGGGGTCGAACCCGCAACCTTGGGTGTAGAAGGCCAGCGACAAACCAACCACGCCACCCAGCCGGCTAAAAATTAGTCTCATAAATTTCTAATATGTATTCATATAGAGCTAGCTTTTAAAGAAAAGTATGGTTCATACACACACAAATAAAATCCTGAGAAAATGTATTTGGAGATATGGAATGTTACAATATGATATTAAATATATCTCGTAACTATTCAAGGCATTTATAGTGAACAAAACCGAAAATTAAAATTTATTGTTTAGGATAATGTTGTGGAAAGTTTTTTTTTTTTTCAGTTGCTTCAGAGAAGAAATTCAGTCATTTTTGTCATTCAATGATTTTGAGTGTTTTTTCTTTGATGCATCAAAATGAGAAGACATTTAGGTATGTTTGCTTCGAACATAAGATAAACCAACTATCAAAATTTTTTTAGGTTTTGTATTCTATTTTAGAATTGTATTATAAATTTATATAAGATTTACAATTTCCATATAGATGCGGTCTAAAAAAATGTTGTATTTTTTTCAATTTTATATGCTATCGATAATAGACCATCACCCCCTTGAATTATCCCATAGCTCTGATTTACAATTTCATTAAAATCATCACTAAGTCTTATTATTGACTTCTCAGGTCCACTTTGGAAATCTGGGAAAGTAATAACTTTATTATATCAATTTAAGATGATTATGAATTGATATTTTAAATAAATGTGTAGAACATTAAAAGATGAATATGAATAATTTCAAATTTTACATTTATAATGAAGTTTTGAAATTGTTATACGAAGCATTAAATAAAGGTTAACTTTAACACCATTTAAAATTCATAATTTGGATAAAACTATACAAATGACATTTTTTATAGAATTTTTAATAATGAACATTCCAAATAATTAAATAGAAATGGAAACTACATGTAATGAAAAAATAACATTGCTATTTTACATTAAATTTCATTCATAATATTAAAATGTTCTGGTTGAACTTCGTTTTTCGTAGGATAATTGAATATTAATAGTAAATAGACTACATAATTATAATTCATATAAAAATGCATTTTGAGCCTAAAAAAAAGTTGATATGTCTGTAGAGAAACTTTCCAAGCTTCAATTCAAATATTCAAGGGTTTATAATCTGCATCAATTTTGAGAACAAGATCAGTTATTTGAGCTATTTTAAAACTACAGTTTATTATTATTAGGTTTATTACTGAATCAATAAAGGAAAGAACTAAAGAAAACTAAAAGAGGGCTAAAAAGAACAGTACAAAATAGTGTTAGGAAAATCCTCAATCTATGTAACTCTCTTTACAGTAAAATATCATCTAAAAGGTGATTTCGAAAGAAACGATTCTGGTAATAAATAATGGAAAAACAAATCATTCTAGACACAAAGATATATATTATTGAATTGTAAGAACAGCACAACTGCAGTCAGTATATGAACAATCGTATTCTTTATAAATATTTAGACAATACTATTTAATTCTTAAGGCCAAATTGTCTTATTTATTAACTTCGGAGAATCGAGATCCCCAATGCGGTTTGAAATTACTAACCATTCTTCCTAGAGAGACTGAAATAATGCAAAAAATACAACATGTGTGTGTTGTTAAATACACATGTTGTACTACACAACTAATGTGTTTTCACATATTGGGAAAAACAACGAATTTCTTATATTTTTTGAAAGAACGATAGCTAATCATCTTATAAGGTATCAGACTACTTGCGAAAACTTTTTTTAAGAAATGGAGATATGGAGATTTTTTTGTGGTTTTTAGATTTAATTAGTACATTTTTAGAAAAATATACTAAAATTAGGAAGAGAAAAATAAATTATTCTTACTAAAATGGGAAACAATGGGTCAAAATTTACCAAAAAAATTACATAAACGGGGCCATTCTGTACCAAAAGCTTATGAACAAATTTTCAATTTTGATGTGTTGCTTTGTAATTCATTTTTGAAGCGACATTCAGAATAAGAGATATTTCAATTTTTACAAAACTAGAGCATTTTATCTTAGTTATATGAAATTGCTTAAAAACACAGTAGTTATATTAACACAAGGGACTGTAAATTTTGTACAAAAACAGTGATTGATAAATATGAAGGTTCAAACACTTCTATGTTATACAGAACATACACAAAAAATTGCAGTTAATTATTTTCAAAACTATTTTAGCATACGCTGGCCCCATTTAAGCATTAAAAAAACACATTTCGAGTAAAACACGTTTTAAAGTATGGCACACAAAAAAACTTGCTTAAAGGAATGACATCTGATTTTACTAAAACATTTGTGGTTTTTGTTCTAGTGAACGGAAAATAAAACAATTGGTATTTTTATATAGCTAATAAGATGATCTATGAAATAAAACCATAAAAATTGTCAAGTTTTGAAACAATTCAAAATTTTAGGGTAGTCAGAACTTTAAGGGCACATGAATTTTTGAAAAATGATGGATTTTGACTTTTTTATATTTTTGAAAAGATCAAACATTTCTGCTTAAAATGATATATGATATATGGAAATACAATAATTAGAAGTATTTTTATTTATTTTTTAAAAGAAAGCCACTTTCTTTGACGCGTGACAGGTGCACCTCGAGGAGCACCTGTCTTTTATCATGCTTAATTTTTTGATAACAGCGCGATTTGTTTTGTCCACAATTAGTATAACATTTTTTTTACACATAAATAACACGATTTTTCTTTGAAGAAAGGAAAAGACAACTCAGCACAGTTTTTTTTTTCGTTTGGTTTGTTGTAAAATGGGATTATTTTTGCTTGAACTTGCTAATTGTGAATTCTTATTTATCCAGATTTTTTTCTGTTTAATCCACGTTTTACATTAAATTATTTATCAGTATTTTATTAATGACAAAATTATGGGGAGATCTAAAAAAATTATTTAAAAAACTCAAAAATGTAGGAGTTTAAAAAAGGATTGCTCAAAATGTTCCAGCTATCTCATCAGCACAGAAACTGTTATTCAAAGTGCTTCAACACGAAAACTTATTTCAAACAACAGTTTACATGAAGATATGGAAGGAAGTAATGAAAAAAATGTTTTAATAGAATTAAATTTATTGAATAAAGCTTTATTGAACTTTGCTGTTTGTAAAAACTGTGGCCATTCCATCTCATGGGAGGCTTCTAAAAGAGTTGGAATTGTGTATTATATGGAACTTTGTTGTAGTTTTTGCACAAAAAAACATGTTTTCTATACGTCAACTAAATTGAAAAATAAAAATAAACTTTTCCACCCAAATATCAGATTGGTATTTGCTTTCAGATCAATTGGAAGAGGTCGTTCAACTGCAGAAACATTCTGTGGACTTATGAATTTGCCATCTCCACCTGAAAAATTCCGTAATTATTCAGAATTGTTGTTAGACTCTTCTAAATTTACCTGAGAAAATCAATGAGAAATTCTGTTGAGGAGGCAACACGAATAGAAGGTAGACGAGACATTGCTGTTGCCTTAGATGGTTCATGGCAGAAAAGAGGATACCAGTCCCTCAATGGTATTGTTACAGCTACGAGTGTTGATACTGGAAAAGTTATTGACTTTGAAGTGTTTTCGAAACATTGTCGGTGCAAAACTGCATTTAATTCTGTTCATGAACCATCATATATTGCCAACTATAGTGAAACAAGTGGAGACATGGAAGTGAAAGGCGTAACGGCGATATTTGAAAGATCTGAAGCTCATTATGGCATTCGTTACACAAAATATATAGGCGATGGAGATTCAAGAGGTTTTTCATCAATACTTGCCCTGAATCCTTATGACACTCAAGTAGAAAAATTAGAGTGAGTTGGACATATTCAAAAGCGTATGGGTTGAAGCTTTGGGGAAGCTTTTGAATCTCAAAAGAAAAACAGAGGAAAAAAATTAAGTGATGGAAGAAGCCTAAGTGGACGACATTTAATTTCCAAATTCAGAGGTATTATGGTATGACCATTAGAAAAAATGATTATCAATGATTACAAATTATCAATGATTTACACAACATGAAAACTGCTGTTTGGACTGTTTAATTCCATCTTTTGTATACAAATGAGAGCCCTCAACATGGATTGTGTCCCTCGGGTACAAATGCATGGTGCAAGTTTCAGAAAGCAAAAGCTGAACTTAACGAAAAGCATTATGACCATAAAAAACATACCCATGTGCCATCTTCCCTCATGAATGAAATTAAGCCAATTTTTAGAGATTTAGCTGACCCTAGGTTATTAAAAAAAATGTTAATACCATATGGTCAGTCATTCCAAAATCTACGTTTGTGGAGTTAAAAACTCTAAAATTAGGGATAAAAATTGGAATTGCACAATTCAATATGGGCCATGCAGCCAAATTAATCATTTTAAAACATTGTGGTACTGAAACAGGCTTTAATTGTGTGTCATGCTGTAAAAAATTAGATGCACGTAGGATTCGTGTAGCCCAACGAAAGCATCTTGCGATTTAAAAAAAAAATGCTAGATTGCTAAAAATAATGAAAAAAAGAAAATGAGAAGAGTCTTTATTTTGAAGCAGAGGGCAAAGAAAATGTTTCATATTTTTCTGGAAAGTATTAAAAAAGGTAAATCGTCAAAAATTACAAATTTTTACTTTAAAGCTTGTTTTCTCAAAATGCAATATTTTTCTTTTTTTGTACCTTTTTCTCAGAAACTAATTAATGTAGGGTCCTCAAACTTTCAGTAAGTATATTTTCAACATGTTTACACATTTACATGGAGGGGATAAGAAATACATAGCAAACATTTTTAGATAACGCCTTTTTAAACTAAATTGTAGGGAGGGGGGGGGGGAATTGGACATTTTTTAACAAATTCATAATTATTTCAATTTTTAGTAAAAAGACAAAACCCTCCACTAAAATTTTATTGATAGTACATATAACCTACTGTAAAAATTTCATCTATGAGGAGCAAGTAGTTTCTGAGAAAAAGGTAAATAAACTTACTCAATTTTAACATAGGCTCCTATAGAAAGTGCCGGACCCCCTTAAGAGAATTTAATTGCACAGCTAGATTGAAAAAGTTGATTTTGCATCAATATTATTCTTGCATTCTAATTACCACAGATACCAGACTATAAATAATCAGAAATTCCAAGAAATAAAAAATTATTTAATATCATACATGAAAAAATATTTGGCCGCGCTAAAAACTGTTTAATATTCTATTACGCAGACATATTAGAACATTAGGTCAGTAGCAAAACCTGTAAAAATCTGAATATATATAACTAGTGTGGAAAATATTTAGAAAAATATCTGTATCCACTACTGAATAAAACATTAATAGAAAAAACTAAGACAAGAGGAAATTCAGAAGACTAATATATATGCAACAAACCTTATTCGGATGTAACTTTTAATGAACTTTGACTTAGTGGAATGGCGAGTAGACATTGTGAATAAATAATAAATTATACTCGAGATACATAAGACAGAAAAAATACTTAGAGAAGTATCCGGGATTATATTAGAATAATTTCGAGTATATTTTTTTATAAAGCACTTCTGCATTTTCTCTAATCCGTAGAATCTTAATAAGGTGGTTGTTTCGTTTTAATTTTTAATACAAACGGGTTAGAGACTGGCATGAAAACAGATGAAGGCGTCTTAGAATGAAAAATTAGACTCGTGATTAAGTTACAAAGATTTCTGCAAACTTACTTCTTTTAAACAAGTAATTCAAAAAATTCTTCTTTTAAAAACTCAATTCCTGCTTAGGTCAACAATGAAATACTTTATTTTAGTTACTTTTTTATTAAATAATATTACAAATAATTTAAATATGCATACACATATGACAGAATCGCAATATTAAGTGGATTTTTTTTCTCCCCTGTAAAACTAAAATTAATTAATTAAATTGAGTTAATGAATTAATATTTGAAAAGACTGCATTAATATCAAGTATCATCCACTACAAGTTTAAAATATGTATTTGAAATTTAGTGCATGAATAAAAAGTATTTTATTAACGATTGAAAATTTGAACAAGATTTATAATGTATAGGGAGAGTGTGTGTATAGGGAGTAATGTATAGGAAGAGTGTGTATAGGGAGTCCTACTAATAGTAGGAATTGAAGAAGAGTGGCTATCTCATTAAAATTACAATTTGGTGGAATTCCTTTTCAAGACGAATAACTGGAAAAATTGGTTTTACGAAACGTTATTTTTTTAAATACTTCATTAAAATAAATTATATTTTTATTTTAAATAACAAGCCTCAACTTCTCTTCCAAAATAATTTCCACGAATATTAAAACATTTTTATTGAATCGTACAAGTGTTTTTAATACTGTCCGTATATATGTTTGCAGCTTCATTTGCTGACTCTTTTAGAATTTTTGTTTTAAGGCAGCGATTCTAAAAATGGGAGGAGCTTCACCCCTAGTGTGCGTGATAACTCAACGATAAAGGCCCAAGCACATTAAACAGCCAAAAATAAAAGAATTTTTAAAAAAGTTATTCATTTACTGATAGTTAACAAACAAAAAATATTCTCATATAATAAAAAAAAAATACATTCTTACATAATAAAAAACAAAATACGCATTTACACTGATATAATACATTTATAAATGTATCAGTACTACACAATATATTTTATAATTAATTTAACAATACTAAGTTAAGAACAAGTTTAATAATTACCGGTGACCCCATGGGCTTGTCATATATAAAATTATATACAGAAATTAACACTTATCTTCATAATTTGTACGGATTATAATTAATCCCCTAACTGCCAATTAAAAGTTACATGATTTGATCCCCGATTCTACCGTTTTCCTTGTAGGGGCGCATATTTGATGTATTGGGGGAGAGGTGTGAAGAAAAGAATAAATAAGAAATCCTCTGGAATAAGTAAATTCTTCGCAAACACTGTCAAGGTCCTTTTATTGCCTTTTAAAGCCTTCAGAATAAGTTTATGGATAGCAGTGCACAGTAAAGATTGTACTTCGGAAAGACATATATATACGTCAGGGGCAATTAACACCTTAACTGAGCGAGACGTTTTTATACTCCGGTGGCAATTAAGACGTTAAAGCATCAAAGTTTGTATTATTGAATTCAAAACAGGAGGGGGGATGTTAATTATGAATGAATATTGGGTCAAAAATATTGAAAGTTTGAGAAGCACTGGTTTAAGGTACATAGTCATAGAGCAGAAGGTAGGATGATAAAATCATATGTTCATGCCAAAGTCAACAGCTTATCCTTATACTCAGGAGATATTACTCAAAATACAAAATTGAAGCATAATAGCCTTTTACTTCAACTACACTTATCAGTTCATCAAATTATAAATGTGCTAATGCGCGCAATACTAGATGATATATTCAATTTTTTTTTTTTTTAACAACGCACTCATGGAACTTTGATGTTTTATCTAATAGCGAGCATTCTGGTGGATCGAAAATCATGGCGTTTGTTGAGGGCGGCCTATTTCTCATTTTTCCTTCTTCTACACCTCCATAAAGGTTTTGAACCTCGTAGAGTAAATATTTTACAATAATTTAATCTTTTGTGCCGTTTCTTTATTATTCACTACTCTAATGATGCATCATTTGATTCCTTATACTTCAATAAAAATGTTTGTTTGAATATCCTGATGTTTTTGACATTGCATTTGAATTTCTCAGCGTATACTTTAATTTATCCATATATTATAACAAGACATATGATAATAAATTATAGGTTACCTTTTTCTTTTCAGAATTTAATGAAAATACTGTTTTAAAATTCTAAAATTTAATGAACTGCTAAGGTAAAATAAGATCAATAACAACTATCACATGACCTTCCAAATTCAGTATTTTAAAATCAATGGTCACATTCTGTTTTATGCTTACCTCGTTATATTCAGTAAAATGAGACATATAATGAATGTTCAAAACAAGGGAAATTATTCAAAAGATTTCCAGCGACTCACATTTTTCGAGTGTAATTTTTAATGAACTTCGGCGCAACGGAAGATACTGCATGAATAAGTAACGAATTCCACCAAAACGAGAGGAAGAATTTTTAAGCAGGCAAATGCATCCGTGATTAAAATTATAAAACGATTCCCGAAGAAAATAATTCCCAAATTTAGCAAAATTTTTTGATGTAATGACAAATAAGTGAGCAAACTAAATATCCAGGAATTTAAGGGGAAAAAAGCAGGAAAATTATAGCATTTTGGATAATATCTTGAACTTTATTTATCAAAAATTAATAATAAAAAATATTTTGGGAAAAAATAGTGTTTTTAAATATGCCCTTAACATATTACTGTAATTATTTTACTTATCACAGCTGCTCGTGCAACTTTATAGTAAGACGTTAATACACAACTCTCACATTCTTTCTTCGCGGTTAAAGTGCAGTCACTGGGATAGAGATTGTGGTTATAAAACCGCTTGTTTCTCAGAAGCTTGTATGGTTAGGGCTTTTTTACTGAGGAAAGAGATAGTTACGTTCATGTTCCACAAACTGTGTGAAGCTCTTACTGAACATGCACCATTGGACTTATAAAACAAAAGTTTTCATTCATCAGACTGCGGAATAAAAGTTTCCTGTATTGACTTATATGCATTTTACCAATATTCATTTTCTTATGAGCTGCATTTTGCAGAAACGGCAAGTTCCCAAAAGGGAAAGCCATTTCATTGGAGACACCATCTACACTGGTGCCCAAAAGTTAAGCATAAATCGTAAAATGCGAAAAACATGGAGTAAATATTCGTAAAATTATTCCAAATTTCTTGCGAATATTTAGTGGGTGAAGAAGAAACATTGGGTTTATGCAAAACTTTTCAGTCGACTACGTCCTGAGCGAAATACCGGCGCATGTCGGAACGCGGAGAAACCGATTCACGCAGCATAGGCAGTTCAGACAAGTTTCGTGCAACTGCTGGGTGAAGGAACGTTGTTAACCATCAAACAAGGTGCATGATGGCACAAAGACGCCAATTGGACATGTTTACGAAAGGAAGAATCGTTGGAATGCTGGAATCCTCACGATCGTAAACCGAAGTGTCTCGAATTCTGAATGTGGACCAGTCAGTGATCTCAAGACTGTGGCAGAGATTTCAAAGAACGGGAGATGTTACCCGACAACCAGTATCAGGTCGACCAAGAGTCACAACCCCTCGCCAAGACCGATATCTGGTAATAAGTGCGTGACGTCAGAGGGGCAGTACTGCCAGAGCACTGGGTTCGGCGCTCACAGTCGCCACAAGAATATGAATTTCGAGACAAACTGTTTACAGGAGACTCAATCGTGCTGGCCTGTATGCCAGAAGACCAGCAGTTTGCATTCCCCTCACGTCTGCGCATAAACGCGCTCGTTTGAACTGGAGTTTGAAATATCAACATTGGAGTGTGGGAGAGTGGGCCAATGTGATGTTTAGTGACGAGTCCCGGTTTAGTCTGATTAGTGATTCTCGGCGGGTAACGATATGGAGAGAACCTGGAACACGTTTTGAACCAAGAAACATAACTGAAAGACATCATTTTCCATCTAGGGGAGTAATAGTATGGGCAGGCATCATGATGGACGGCCGCACAGACCTCCATTTTTTTGACACGGGGTCTGTGACTGCTCAAAGATACAGAGACGAAGTTCTTGAACCTTATGTTCACTTGTTTCGAGGTACTGTCAGTCCTGACTTGATATTCATGGATGATAATGCGCCATGTCACTCGGAGAAAAAAGAAATACTCAAAAATGAGCAGATGGATATACTCATTTTGAAATGAGTTTGTTTGTAGCAGATTTGAACGCATACCTTTTCGAATATGAAACATTACATGTACTCAAAATTTCAACAAAAAAAATGGTTAATTAACACTATCAAACAAATTAAAAAAGATATTCAGGATTAAAGAAGTGTTTTTAATATACTGGCTACATAATTTAAAGATTGGGGTTCAACAAGAAATTTAGTTCTCATAAATCTTCCGAACTATTTTTCGTTTCTACCACGCTACCCGCGGACGAACACATGAGTACTAGATTGTTTTGATTCTGTGTTATGACTTTAAATCAAAACAGTCTTTTTCTTGACTTTTTAATTAAAGTTTTCGCCTATTTGTTTTACAAAAGTATGTGCCTTGTTTTTAATATAAGGCTTTTATAGGAATTTAGCGAAAAAATATGATAAAAATCTGCTTTTTTTAGCGATTACTTAAAGAAACATAAATTTAAGGTATGTGGCTACCTTCGGAGCATTTTATTGAAACATATAAATTTTCAACTAAAAAAACACTTTTTCTTTAAAAAGGGTGTGCATAGAACTAGGAATTAAGGTTTTTGTGTAGTATAGGGGGAGGAGCCCTTGGCGATGTCAAATTTTTTTGGTGACCAAAATAGATCGCCAAGCTACTTCACTTAGCGATAGGTTTCCCGAAGCCAGAATGAATTCGTTATCTCACTATAATATCTATATAAAAATCGCAAAATCCGAAGAAAAATCGCCAAATCGAAATCCCATACTACACTTGAGTCAGGAATTAAAATACAATTCCACAAAATTTTAAATTATTTTGGATAGATTGGGAATTTTTAGTGAAAAATTGCAGTTACAGTAAACCTTGTATTGAAAATTCTAATTAATATATTTAAATAATATTAAAACTCCACAAAAATAACATCATTATCTGTGCCTAGAGCGATAAGATTTATAATATTTTTGAAATCTGTCAATTTAAAAAAAAACATGTTTTTTTCTCACAAATTGTATGTGCAATAAAATGCATAAATACATACACAGAGATTATATAGTCTATTATACAAATAAAATAAAATAAAAATTTTCTGAAAATTTCAATTTAATATCTTAAAAAGAAATCCATTTGTGAACTTTACCGTGAAGCCAAAAAACATAGTTTCTCAGACAATGCTTTTAAAGATTTAAATACAATATGAAAAATGTTCTACTAGTTGTACATTTCTTAAACTGACCATGTATATAGCTCAAACTCTCTTTAGCTTCCTGTTTAACTAATTTTTTAACCCTTTTGCTGTCTTCTGGAGAGTTTTACAGATTATAAAAATTGTCGAGTTTAGTAAAATTTTCATGAAAAATTAATTTAGGATCTTTTACACAAAATTCTAATGAATGTATTCAAATAATATTTATACAGTACATAAATAATGGGACATATTTATATGTATTAGGAATTAAAAGATTTGTATTACTTTTAAAAGTTTTTTAAATATGCCAATTTTTATGCAAAAACTCGATTTTTTAAAAAATTAATGATTTTTTTTTCATTTAAATGCAATGAAGTACATAAATACAGTGAACCCCAAAAGTGTTCGTACACTTGCAGTTTCCTATAAAATATAATGGTTTCGACTAATAAAAATTAATGCATAGAAATTGAAATTTTTTTATGATATCTGCAACTTGTTCTTAATGGAATCACACAATTATTTTTTTAAAAATAGTATAACTATTATTTTTAAAAATTAATAATCAAAAAGCTACTGAAAAATTACGCCACAAAAGTCTTCGTACACTTAACAAAAATCCAACATAGCTTTAAATATTGTATTTCTTTCTTAATTTAGAACTTAGTAGGGTATCTTTTAGTGTCCACAACAACTTTTAAACGTCTTGGTATAGATTTAATCAGTTTTTTGTAATTTCTGCATCGATTTACCTCCATGCTTCTGTGATTATTGTTTTACTTCCCATTATATGTTTATATGTCATGCTTTCTTTTTATTTTAAATCTCGTTCTCCCCAAATATGCTCTGCTGGGCTAAATAAATTGATTGAGGAGGTGTTTTCACAAAATTTTGGGGCAGTTATAAAGACATCAGCGGTGTACATTGAGAGCAGTACGGTTGGCGTCATTATCCTGTTAAAAAATGAAGTTGTGTTCAATATCAAATTTTGGACAGACAATTTAAAATTTCTCTTTAAAATATTTGACTAGAGCTCATGATTCCCAATACCATCACAAATTACCTAATTCTGCGGCTGATATACGCCCCCACGCAAGAACACTTCCACTTCCATGGTTCATTCATCCAACTAGATTCTTGTGACTAAGTTTCAGAAAATCAAAATTGACAGGAAAGTGATTGGGGTGACAGAAAAATCAACATTTTTAGTTCTGATGGGCATATAACAGTTTTAAAGGAAAAAATGAGGCATTTAATCCCGTGAATTTATGTGGAACAAGAGCTCCTCCACTTCCATGCTTCAACATAGAGGTGTTCTTGTGTGTGTGTAGGGGGGGTGTAAATAGAGATTATATTTTGATTCATATAAAGCAGATACAACTAAATAAAACATGTTCTGAAATTTTAAATTCAATATCTGAAAAATATTTTTTGTAGGGATCAGCATCTGGTTTTGTTAACTCCAATTCCAGTTTACTAATTAAGCTATAACTTTGCTTCTAGATATCGTAGAGACAAAAATAGAGTGTTTTATGGAATCTGAAATGTATAAGGCTATAAAATAAAAACACGAAAGTAATTTTGAAAATTTTCACCAAAAATGCGAATTTTGGGTAGTTACATATCTTAATGAAATTTACTTGATTCATAAGTCATATTGTTTGATTTTTTGGGCACTTGCTTATAGGCAAATAATAATTTAAGTATTCTTTTGCTACATTGGAATAATTTTAGTTTTATTTTCATATTGAACTTTAAAATGGCTTGCATGTCTCGAAAAAGGCAAACCTACAAAATAAATTTTTGTTTCCAATTATTAATCTTTTTAAGAGACTAATTTCTAGTAAATTTTAAAGAACTTTTTTAGCTTATTGGTAAACTTATGGAAAATGTCTTAAAAGTTTTCACAAAGAAATTATTTAAAAGAATCAACTATTTCAATACATTTATTTTATGATTCCTTTCACCCTCATTTTCGAATATTGAAAGAATCAAAATTTACTGAAAATAACAAAATGAGCAAAATTAGAGTTAGTAAAATTGAACTTAATCTATTTCAGGAATGTTTTTTAATTCTCAGTTTGGGACATAGCATGTAAACATTAAATCTACTTTAATACTAATATTTAATGGATATTTTGTATTATTAATAATTAGTCTACATTGTTTCAATTGGATTCATCTTATAACATAGTGCAGAAGGCTATACTCTTATGACCATTTCAAAATCGTAAAAAATTGATATTTAAAAAAAAAGAGAGAAAAGCTGAGTCAAAGTAAGTTTTAATTCGCAACATATTGATCTTCTGGTTTATAATACACCTTTATTGTGACTATAGTGTTTTGTTTATTTGGATGAAAATAAAGGAAGTATATATATCAAATTCTTTATATTTAACCCAATATAAATATATTTTATACTTTTACTCATTGAAGAAATGTAGAGAAAAATTATATTCTTACCGTAAAATCTGGCATATCATGCATACCATTGTATCGCACGTGCTTATACTTTCAAGTAGCAATTTTTAATTTCTATGTTTACTTGTTGTATAATGTGCACCCCTTTTTCATGAAGAAACCTGAGATATATGTCAGCCATGATCTTAAAGTTTGAAAGTCATTTATTCTAAGCTTTAGTAAAAAATAGTATACATCTAGAAGTGCAACCTTTTAAGTTCACAAGGAACGCCATTTCTTTTAAATTAACAACATTTCAATCTATGTAGAAATCTAATTTTTTCCCTATGCTCACATTTTTTTAAAGCTCTCATTTTTATACCTGGCATATAATGTGCACACTTAAAATTCAATCTGATTTTTTGTGTTAAAAGTGTGCATTGTACACCAGATTTTACGATACATATTACCACAACAATGCCAATGTTTAAGATAACGCACCAAGTTGGTGACCCCAATTTTGTATATGTCGTATGCGCCAGATTGACAACCATGTGTTATTACATATAATTTCTCAAATATGATTGCAATAATATGTATGTACCAAAATTTAATACAGCTTGGGTACAAAATCTCCTGTTTGCAGGTATGTTGTACACAAGTGGAAAAACATAAGAAATCTTGGTACTTATGTATTATCGCAACCAACTGGCGACATTATTTGAAATGAAACACCTGTTTGCCAATTCAGCCCATACAACACACAAGAAATTGGAGGGTACTTGCATATTATCGCCAGCTCTAAATAACTCGCTGAGTTGGCTACCCCGATTTCCTATATGTGGTACATGCTGAATTGGCAACCAAGGCTTTCATTTCATATAATGTCACCAATAGGTTGCAATAAGGCACAAGTACCAATCGGAGTTGCCAACTAGGTGAGTTATTATTAGATTTGGCATTTGTTGTGATAATACCTAAGTGCTGAAATCTGTCCAGTCTGACACACATGAAGAACCATAAATTCAAAATATAGTTTAAAAAAAACACGCTTTTATTGAACTAAAATCTCAATATAAAAATAAAATGATTAACGAGAAAATTAATGTCATTGTGGTAAAAGCGTGGGGACCTTTGTACTACATTTTTACACTAACTCTTTATTTTGGAATAGAACTAGTAAGAAATTATAACAATTAATATTAAGCACCCCACGCTTTTATACGCAGTTATTATTTTTCCAGTTTCAATTTCTTTATTTTTATCTGCTTCTTTTCTTGGCATTCCTAAATACCTTGTGTTCTATTTCTTTAAATCCTGGCACTCATATTTTTCTAATTTGTTTTCTATAAAAAATAACTTACATTTTTGCTTTTTAATGTAATTCCTTTTTTGCCAGGAATAAGCCATTCTCTTAAATTATTTCCATTTTGAGTTCTTAGTGAGAGACTGTCATCGTTGATTGAAAACTATCGGATGGCAAAATTTTATTTGCAGCGAATTCAAAACCACTTCTAAAAGATATTTAATGTGTAGTGTACTGATAACAAATTAGTTCCTGTATATATATATATGTATATATTGTTCCAATGTGTGGTATTTTTTAAACTGTTGTTTTTATAAATGTGAAATTCAGAAAGACATGCCTTCATGTGTAATATTTATAAAATTGTATTTTTTAAACCTTTTATTTTGTTTCTAAATTATGAATGCTTTATTTTTAATTTGCATTAATTTCATTTCTGCTTGTTAGCATAAATCTTCATTTTTTATATTTCCACTCATAATTTATTTTAAATTTTGCACATAGTTCAGAATTTCTCTCTTTTTTTATATGTATATATTTTATGGATAAAAATTAATCTATGAATTTCATACATTTGCACTTTTTGCCAAAGACCATTGGTTTCACATTGTAGACTTTGTCGTCATGTTCTAAATACTCATATGGGTGTAGCATAACACTACATGTGTTATGCTAAATTTTGTAGATAGCCATTTAGAAAACTATATAATTATGAACAACATTTGTAAAAATTATACTCTAATGAGAAAAATTTCAAAATTCCTCTCAGAACCAGCTATTTATAAATTCTTCAAAAATAATTTAGATGAGACACATATCCTAACATGTAATTTATTTGAAACAACGCTGTTTGAAAGGCATTTTCACTCGCATTTCATAACTCAAAGACATGATTTGATAAAAAATAAAATAAAAAAAGCTGTTTATTTATGTACATTTATACACTAGAAGCTATATTTAAAATGATAATTCAATGTATATTATATTAAAACAGCTGTTCTGTACAAATAAGGATGGAGTTGACTATAATATAGATTATATATATATAGATAGTGTTTATAAAAAATATATAAAAAAAAACTTATTGAAGAAAACGTGTTTCAAAAATCTCACTTATATTCTTGTTTATTTTTAATGTATATATGTATGTGTACAATTTCCAGAATAGATATTTCAACAATATGATTTTGGTTTGTTTCATTTTTCTTGTTAACAGTGAATAATATTGAAAAATGGTATTGAAAATAAAATGCTGTACACCGAGTAAAATGGATAAATTATGATTCTATTGGTCCTTATGATGTTATTTTTTCTTCTAAATGGGTGCTGAAAAAGGCTCTAAAAACTCTTTCCAGTTGGTTAAAAACTAAATGTTTTGTTAATGCAAAAATGTACTGTTTTAGTTGTTTTTACATTCTTCTAAGGACTGAAATTTTTAAGTATTTTAATTAAAAAAAACATTAACTCTTAAAAACTATAATATTTGTTTTCTTTGGTGATAGGAGAGTGTAAACAAAAAACGAGGGATTTAACAAAAAACGAGCTTAATTTGTAATATAGCAATGTATTTTCTTTATTTCCATCTGAATGGATGTGTTTCTATTTAAACAAAACAATTGATATAAAGAGTACTTACACACTTGGGCCTAATGAGTGTTAGTTAAGTCAAAAGGTTTTTTTTCTTGAGGTTACATAATATGTAAAAGGCTATTTATTTCTGGCATTGTTTTAAAATTTTTACTTTGAAAAATCTGTTATTTATCATAATGTTTCCTAGATATTTCAATAACTCATTATTGAAGGGCTGAATTTTTTTAAATAAAAGTTAATTTTCTGCTTGTATATGATTTTAAGGAAACAATATAATGCTTCTAGAGAGAGAGAGAGAGAGAGAGAGAGAAACATAAATATAAATAATGAACCAAATTGCTTCTGGAACTAGCTCAAAATGCGTACACATTTGTTTAACTATTGCATCGAATTTATTTTTGCAGTTTTCAAAGACTTATATTTGCGGTATAAGTTTGAAGATATGCGGTTTGTGATCAAACAATAGTTGCATTTTTTCTCCCCGAAAAGTATTATTTTTGTTGATACTTGCGTATTGGCGACATTATATAAAACGAAGTACATGGCTGCTAATTCAGCGCGTACCACACATGCGAAATCGTTACTGCCAATTAGGCGAGTTATCTTTAACTTAGGCACTTTCGCGATAATACGTGAGTACCTTTTTGTTACACACAATAAATGTAAAATGAATTTTGATTTCGAAGTTAAGTGTAAAAATTTCATGAAACGAAAATAAAATAATACGTAAGATGAAGAAAGTGAAAATTTACAACTCAGGTATCACATTTTTAAATCCCTTCAGATTTGGGTTAATAAATATTTTTCTGTTAAAAATTCATACTAGATACAACAGTATCGAAAATAATTGCTATATATACTCATTTTATTGTTTTAAACTCTTATTTGATACATTATCAAATTCAAAAATGAGTGCATTATATACACATTTTGATCTTTCATTCTCAAAAATTTGATCCCGTAACAGGTTTGAAATAGAGAATGTACTTGTTGCTTAATATGAGAATATGCGATTCACAAATTTGAGTACGCCTGCATCGGAGCTATTTTGAGAATGTGAAGTACTCAAAAGTGTGTGTGTGTGTGTGTGTGTGAGCTGTTTGCTCTCAGTTTTGAAAATCGTTTCTCGCAGTGCACCGAGCGGTGCTGATTGATGACTTCCTTGAAACGGAAAACATCCAGCGCATGTCGTGGCCTGCGAACTCCCATGATTTAAATCCTATCGAGCATGTATGGGATATACTTGGGAGACAAATTGCAGCCCTTTCGCACCCACCAAGCTCCGTTACAGAACTGAAGAGTGCTCTTCCAAGAAGCTTGGAACCGTTTGAGCCCACAACTCATTCATCATCTCATAGCAAGTATGGTAAATCGCTGTGCAACGCGCCTGGCTGTCAGAGTGACCACACTTCTTATTAAACTGCAGCATCAGTATTTTATTTAATGTTTTCTTACATTTTTCCTTTAAAGTGTGAATCCTTGCTATGCTCAGTTTTCTTTCAAACTGCTACTTTGGATAATAAAATTAATTATTATCATTCTTTTGATTTGCTTCCTTATTTTATAACCATTTTACACTCGCACATCACGTTTCCCGCCATTCTTATTTACAGTTTCTTCTTTATTCACATAATTATCAATTATGCTTATCTATTGGACACCAGTGTACTGGAAATTCCCGTTACCAAATTTTTGAAGCTTGCATTTATTCAATTTAAGCTGTCGTTGGGTGTTAGATATTTCCATGATTTAATTTTGCCAAGAATACTAGAGCCAAATAGATACCCAAGGGAGCTTTCACATGCCACATAACCATATGACATGCGTGCCTAAGATTTCTGCATCCAGAAAAATAAATTTTAGACAGACTTTATGTAATCGCTATTTAATAATCTCAAAGCTGGAGCACTTTCTGTCTGATCTATTCACTTCCCTAATCGAGGAACTCAGAGCTCGAATGAAACATTGATGTCCTAAAAAAATAACGACTTGTCTGACACGGAACTCAAGAAAAAAAAAGTGCACAGTGTTTTTATTTGTATCGCGGCATTGCTTGCGAATATTAGAATTTTTAACATAAAATAGAGTAATATAAACTTATTTCATGTGCAAGTATAAATGCTATACACTATTTTAAGAATTCTTTACACAATATTTGTAACATTCTGTATTTAAATTTACGAGGTATCTTGCCAAAATAGACCTCGTGTTACTTCAAGGTGCGCTGCGTAAATAAACACTCGGTTAAATAACGCTGGGGGTCCTTTTCTTTATATACACTTTTTTCAACATCATTTAATCGCAGCATTAAGAAATTAGAATATATGATATAGAACACAGATATAGCTGCGATTTAATCAAAGTGTATCTTCACACGCGTGAAATACAATTAATAATTCTGAGTAGCAAACAGGATTTAGCACTTTGCAATTTAACCGAAAGCCAAAGGCACTTAAAGTTTTGCCTATAGTTTGCAAAGGCTTATCTAAATTGAAGTGCAAGGGATTGGGAAACCTGTCACCTAGCTTAATCTTCAAAGATCCAGAATTAGTTACCATTAAAAAATCATTTGTTCTCCTATGCATTAGAATTCAAGTGAGATTGGATACACTTGGTAAAACCTGTTAAATTATAACATCGATTGCATACCGGATTCAATTTTCATTATATATAACTTGTATAATTCCATATGATATATAATATTACTGTATAGTCATATTAACGTTTTCACTTACCATAAAATCCGGCTTATAACGTGCACCTTTAACACAAAAAATAAGATAAAAATTTACTGGTACGCGTTATACGCCGGGTATAAAAATGATAGCTTCAACAAAAATGTGCATAAAAGAACTTGGACTTCTACAAAGATCGGAATAATGTTTATTTAAAAGAAATGTCTATATTATGAACTCTTAAAGGGTTATTTTTCTAGAAATATGCTATTTTTTTTCAAAATCCATGGATAATACCTCGAAAAAATGGCTTTAAAACATAATTTCATTGCTAACGTGCATTGCAGGTTCCATCGTAGGAAAAAGAGGGTGCTCTTTATACGGCGAATATACCTCAACCTTTAAAAAAATGCAGCTTGAAATTATAGGTGCGAGTTATACGTCGGATTTTAAGGTATTTTAGCTTGTAAAAATATACATTCTTTTGAAAATAAGTTTGATTACTTATTTTAATCCATCTAATTGCTACTCTGGTGGACAAAGTTGTGGACACTTTTTAAAGTTGTTACGTTTTTCAAGTTTGTATGCTTATAGAAAATGTTACGTTGCATAAAATGCAAAGTCTTTTATATCCTTTAAAAAAAATTAATGCTAAATTCAATACAAAAAACAAATTGTAAGTATTTGCAATGTAATAGAAGTTATGCTGCAATAACTATCGATATAAATTAGATACTGATTATTGCAATGAGTTATCAGTGCTCATTGGGGTGTCCTTTGTTTTTTATTACAGCTTCACATCGATGTTTCATTGAGCTGAAAATAGCCTTAAGCTCTTCCTTTGTTATTACATGATACCAGGATGCGAGCTAATGACCACTTGATTCCGAACAAACTTTTTTTTGAAAATGGGAAGAATGCAGTAACACAGGAATGCCAACGTAATCCATGTACTGCAAAAATCTTCCATGTAATAGGATCAGTCCGGGAATTTTGAATCCTACCTCTTATATTCATACAACATTAGGAAACATCCAGACAAGTGACGTATTAACTTACAAATGTCTCAGCTTAGTTAAAGCAATCGGTTATATGTTACACTTTGATTAATTTGCCTGGACCACTTGGTTTCTACTGAGGCTTCCACTTGAATAATTTTAAATTTGTAAAGCTGAATCGTTTCGAAAAATGAGTATTCCTACTTCTTGTAGAACAATTTGAATTTCATTGATCACATTGGAGAATACTATAAATTTGTAACCAAACTCTTATAAGATCACGTTTCGTCATGGAAAATGAAACACATTACTCATTCTCAAAATATCAAATCCTAATAAGCTTGTCTATAATTAACACTTGCAATTACAGAATAAAGAACTTGATCTAGGTGTGGATTTGTAACTCTATAGCTAAACAAAGGCTCCCATGACAATTCTAAACATTCTAAATCTATGCTGAATTCAATGCCTTTAGAAAGGATTAATAGATGCAGTGAAATAATCGATGCAAAAGTCACTTACACTGTTTAATACACTGTTTAATATCGAATATCAGATATTTAGAATTGTGGAAATTATTAGATGCCTCGATAAGTGAATTAAACGAAATGAGTGTCATGCTTATTTTCCAGTTGTTTACATGAAGTGATGGTAATAAGCTTCATAATTACATCCAGAGTTTCTAATTGTATAGCATTTAGACAAAGGTTTATTTTTATTACGCTGAATAAGATGTAATATTAGAAATATATTAAGAGAAATTAATGAATTATTAGGAACGAAATAATAGTTTTTATCTACGTATAATTTCAATTTATTTATGGGATTTCAAGTCTTTCTAAATATATACAAAGCCAAGATTTTTAAAAGCAGGTTCTGAAGATTTATTCCAAAATCTATATTATACGATTAATGTAACTTCATTATGAATATTTAAAATATTTGGGTTATATATTCTAGATTTGATGTATTAAATTATCCTCTATATAATAAAATGCTTTAATAACCCTGCATTCACGGTTGCGAACTCGTGACCGACCTGTTAATGTCGTTTCATAGAATCCATCCCCAGTGCCTTTAAAGGTGCACAGGGTTGGTGCACGTTAAGTCTGTCGAGATTCAAAGCCCTCACTTTGGTGGAGGGGGAATGGGAGGTGCGATTTCAGGTGTCATTTTTTCCACTTGACCATAGTTCAAATTTCATCACCTCGCATCATGTAGCATCAAATAGCTACTTTAATTTACAATCAAACTGAAATATTTAAATGATCAAAACTAGGATCAATAAAATCTCACTGACTTAAGAATCACTTCAGCAATACATTAAATAAAATTCTGTACTAATTTACAAAATGTATCTGTTCCCCAACTTATATTCCAGTGTAGTGCTTCTCAAACTTTCAATATTTATGACCTAATATTCAATCATAATTATTATCACCCCTCCTCCTCCATTCAAAGAACAATACTTGGAATTCAATAAATATAATTCATATACTTTGAAGCTTCATCTGCAATACTATTTTAGCTTCTTAAGTACCACCGGCGTACATATACGTCTCGCTCAAACAATGCGTTAAATATCCCTAACGTATATATACGTCTTCTCGAAATACGATCTTATCTCTGTGCACCACTATCCATAAAAATATTCCGAAGGCTTTGGAATGCAATAAAAGGATCTTGACAGTATTTCTGATGGATTTATTTATTTCAGAGGATTTCCTTATTTATTTCCTTTCTCCCACTTCTTAATACATCATATACGCACGCCTACGTGGAAAATGGAGGCATTGGCAATCACGTAATTTTTAATCGATAATGAAAGGGGTTATTTATAAACCATACAAATTTTTAAGATAACAGTTAATTTTTGCATTCTATGTGACACTACCATGGGCTCACTTGTATACTGATCACTAAATATGTTCTTAACCTAGTATTTTAAAAGTTATTATGAAATACATTGTGCAGTACTAATACATATATGTGTATTACGTCAGTGTAAATGTTAATTTTTTTATTATGCCAGAATGTATTTTGTTTACTTTCAGATAATTAATATTTTTTAAAAAAAATAATCTTTAATTTTCTACTTTCAATTTGCTCGCGACCCCTTAGGAAGGCGCGCTCCACCGTTTAAGAAACGCTGTTCTAGTGCCTACTTAAGCTTTGCTTTAGTAAATTTTTGTACTTTTTATCACAGTCTAATTAAAAATCTTGGACGTTGCTGTAATTCTTCTTCTAAGTTTAAGTGCAGTACCGTTTAAAATACCTGAAAATTAGAATACTGCTTAAGTATAATGATATGCATTATGATCGACACGCGTTAGATATTAAAACATAGCTAAAGGTTCTAATGGTTTGATATTTGTTGCTAGGAATAATGATTATACACTCATGTCCATAAATTAAGGATAATGAAGTTCATGCAAAGAAAGAGACTGAAGCAAAACAAATTTGACTTATTTGTAAAGTCTATTTATTAAACAAAAGGTAAAGAGCAAAAAAGATGCTATATGCTTGACATAATTAATAAAAATTGCGATTTTTACTCCCTGGAGCAAATTTAAAAAAAAGAACCTATTTACAAAGAACAGTATAACATGGTTAGTATGATGGTTAATACGGAGTATATCTCCCGGACGATGCAATACAGGCCTTACAACGCCTACGCATGCTGAGTATCAAATTATCAATCTGATCTTGGGGAATATTACACCACTCATCAAGCAATGCCCTCCGAAGTTCCGGTAGACAGGTGGGAGGGGGTTGAGGGGCAGCAATTCGTCGGCCAAGCATATCCCACACATGCTCTATTGGATTCAAGTCCGGTGAGTATGCTGGCCAATCCATACGGGTGATATCCTCCGATTGAAGGCATTCGTCTACAATGTTTGCACTGTGAGGACGGGCGTTGTCATCCATAAACAGAAATTCAGCACCCATGGCACCCCGAAACAAACGTACATGTTGTTCCAGAATGACATCCCGATAGATGTGGCCTGTCATCGTTACACTCTGAATATGCATATCAGTTCTGGAACCAAGAATAATTCCTCCCGAAACGAGCCATCGTGCACCACCGTAACGGTGTCGTTTAATGGTGTTCTCTTGGTGGTAACGGGTACCTGGCGCTCTCCATATCAAAGTCCGGCGAGAAATCAGACTGCAAACTAAACCTGGACTCGTCGGAAAACATCACACAAGACCACTGTTGCGGTGTCCACAATGTATGATCTCTACTCCAGGTTAATCGCAGGCGACAGTGAGTTGCGGTAAGGGGAACCCATCTGACAGGCCTACGAGCACATAGACCAATGTGCCCTAAGCGTCTGTACACGGTCTGCCTTGAAACTGTTGTACTGGTAGCTGAAGAGAGCTGACGAAACAGGTCTGATGCTGTGCTCCGTCTGTTTCTTTTGGCAGTAACTGTCAAATTCCGGTTCTCATTCGGCGTTGTAACTCGGGGGCGACATCTACTCACATTACCATCATCTTGGAAT
The DNA here is from genome assembly GCA_019973975.1 of Trichonephila clavata. Taxonomy (NCBI): domain Eukaryota; kingdom Metazoa; phylum Arthropoda; class Arachnida; order Araneae; family Nephilidae; genus Trichonephila; species Trichonephila clavata. The sequence continues at coordinate 86,395 of BMAO01010779.1, forward strand.
CATTGCCAAAGCCTGGATATGACACTATGGGCGATTCCAAATTCCTCGGATACTTCCAGCTCGGTACGTCCACATTCCAGTCATCCGATAATTCTACCTCGTAAAAAATCATCCAAATGCTTCCTTAGTGCCATAACTATGCGGTTATTGCCCTGAAAGGCTTTTAAAGCGCTTGTGAACAATTTTATTTCTTTGACACCATTCCTTATATACCCCTCTTTCCTGAAATTTGCATATTTTTCTTCAATATGTGTGATAATTCTACAGGGGAAATTTTTATTTTAGAGTTCAATTTCTGTGTGATTCTGAATTATCCTTGATTTATGGACATGAGTGTATATTCAGAAATCAAAAGAAAATACATTAGTATAAACACAAAACCCTATTTTCTTCCATAAATATACGAATCGTTCCTTACAAACGGAACATTAAGCGTATAAGTTTTAATAAATGTATCTAATGATAAGCATTACTACAATTTGAAATATCTACTTCAAACAGCCAGTGTTTTGAAATACAGAAACGTATAATTGAATTATACGTAGCTAGAAAGTAACATGCATGACGATAACGCACAGGAAACTAATTTAAAATATTCCGAGTAGGTATAACAATTTTTCTTGTCTAACAATATAACAATATCTACTTGAGAGATCAATTTGTTACTTGAAATAAGAGCATCTGGAATTTCAATATTAAAGAGAAATTCAATTGTCTGTGTTACGTTTCTTTTTTAAAAGAAACGCATTGAATAAATTTATTACCGTAATCAAGATGTAAAATTTGATCCTGAAAGAGGGGAATCTGGTTTTCGATTGCTGAAGTAATACAAACGAGTTCGTTACATTGTTGAAGCTCCGAATGAATCATTAAAGATAAAAGAGAATCTTTCATGATTCTGAAAGCTTTTATGTTTGGTATTACTGGTACTCATTTGCCGACTTCCGGAACATCATTCTAAAGTTCCTGTTCAGATTATTAATGCTGGTGTTCCGAAAAGTATCTCAATGAGGATTTTTAAGATAACATAAAAGAATAATGAAAATAATAGTAAATGGTAGCAATTAGAGTTGAAATAATTGTGCGAAATAAATTATAGTTTATAAAACCTAAAAAATATGCTTTTATAGTTAATTGAACTAAAAAGTAAAAAATAATTTTTGATATAAGAATGAAATGAATAACGAGAAAGTTAATGTCATTGTGGTAAAACCGTGGGGTGCTCGGTATCAAATGTTATAATTTCTTACGAAATATTTGTTAACATGAAATAATACAACTGTTCGATAGACTATTATGAATTTTTCTCTTTTAACACGAAGCAAAATTCTCTTAACACGAAAAGATATCCCTTCTGGGAATGAACAAAATACGGCAAACCCAAGCTGCTCAGTGAGATTTGAAATAAAAGAGAGAGGTGGTTTCCTATGTATTTCGTGGAAAGGAAACGAATTTGGCTTTGAAATGCCCTCAGAAGGATCTGCGATACCAGCCAATTCTATTAATGTAAGATATTTTCACTCTCCATCCCTACAAATACCGCACAAAAATTCTGATCTCTCGCTTTGAAATTCGGTGACGAGTACATCGCAGTGTTAGTAAAAATCAATGAGTTTGGTTCGCGTTTCCCTCCCCCCCCTTTTTTTAGAAGAATTTTTTTGACGAGCAGAATGGCAAAGCGGTCTGGAGAAAGGCAAACTGTTGTTTTGCTGTAAATGAAGATAAAGCTTTTTAAAAACTGTTGATTAATAACAGAAGATATATATAAAAACGAAAACCTAAAAGATTTTGGTATTGCAAACTCTTTTTTATCAACAATAGTTGAAAAAAACCCGGAAATGTTTGAACTGATTAAATTCATGCATATGTGTATACATCTATACAAACATGTACTGTAATAAAATTAATTTTGTTGAATATGTGTTTTTTTAAATATTCTTTAGCACGAAATTTGTCGGTAAAGACAGCAGAACATTCTAGTGTATACGAACAATGCACTATAAGCTGATGTACCTTTGTTATGCTCATGAACATACGGGCTGGATCCTGAACAACTGGAAAAACTGGACCATGACTGGAACGACTGGACCATGAAAGCAAATAGTCAACAAGGCACTTTGCAAATTAGTGGAGGTGCAGTAGTGGTTTGGGTGGTTTCTGCGTGTCATGGACTGGATCATCAGGTCCAATTGATGATTTATTGGTATCATGTTGATCTACGCTTGGAGGCCATTTTTAACCTTCAACGGTGGTGCTTTTCAGGATGACAATGTGACGAGTAACCATTATTTGTGATAGTTTTCAAGAACATATTCTGTAAATTTCCTGCAAATTAATGGGGAACCTAGTTCGTTAGACAAGAATTGCATCAACATACAGCTAAAAACGTTTAACACGAAACTGAGGAGATTGAAATATTTTTTCGTGTTAAAAGGATTACGTACTAAAGGATATTGCAAATACATATATGTCAGGTCTGGAATGTTTAGCTTCAAATTAAGTAAATAATAAATATAAATAAATCAAACTCTTTACTATCGCGTACTGATTTGAGGGTAAATAAGAAAACTTAAAGTTAAATGGAAGATAGATTGTAACTCCTCGCGCTACAATGTTGTCTTTTATTCTACACAGTTGCGCGCCAAAGAGTCGCCATGTTGGAGTTAAAATGTTTGAGAACAATAAAGATTGCTATTTATGGAAATGATGCTCTCCTCATTCTAACAGTGGGCCTGGGGCTGACATATATATATAGATGTTCAACAAAATTAAGTTTTATTAGAGTACATTTTATTTGCATAGATATGTATATATGCATGTATTTTAGTAAATGTCAATAAAACAAAAACACTCAAAAAAAAAAAAAAAAAACTAAATGAAACGTAATTTAAAATTTTCAAGTTTTTCAAGTACTACTACTTTAAACAAGATGCTGTACTTTAAAGCGCGTTTGAATCGAAACTCGTTTTTTTTTAAATACTCAAATGGGGAAAATGAATGAAGTTTTGAAAGTGATTAACTGAAATTTTTTTTTATGTTCTGTATAATAGTATAAGTATTTTAAACGTCAGATTTATGAATCACTATTTTATTACAAAATTTACAATCCCTTATGTGAATATAATCACTGTTTTTTATAAGCAATTTCATATAATAACTAGGATAAAGTGCTCTAGTTTTTGTAAAAAAACTAAAATATCTCTTATCCTGAGGCCCTTTCAAAAATGAATAGCAAAACAACACATCAAAATTCAAAAATTGAAAATTTGTTCAAAAACTTTCTATACAGAATAGGCCCAGTTTACGTCATTCCTTGTAAATTTTTACCAGTTTTTTTCCTAGTTTAATAGAAATAATTTTTCTTTCTCTTCTTCATTTTAGCATATTTTTCTTAAAATGAACTAAGTAAAACAATTTAAAGTAGTCGTGTACCTTAATTTTATACTGCATTATAGTAATTGAGTTTTTAATTCGAATCTTTCTGTATACTGAAACGGATAAATAAAAAAATAATTTTTTTAAAAAAAAAAACTGTTTTTTTTTTCTGTTTAATGTTTTTTTGGACCAAATTTATTGAATTAAAAAAAATCTAGTCAAGTTTAATAATAATAGAAATTCCTTTATATATATAATTTCAGTTTAGAAATATTCCACACAAATATTCTGGAAAAATACAAATTCGTTGAAAACTACAAACAATACGTATTACTTGTTTTCTTTTAGATTTTTTCAATTGAGGATACATTAACAAGAAAACTAATTTAGTTTTTATGTAATATACACTGCTGGCCACCGTAAATGCAACATCAAGAAAGACAAGAGATAGCACAACAAAATTTATTTTGTAGATAACATGTTGACCAAGTATCAAATGATTAAATTTATAGACTTCTGTGAAGAGTGGTTCATGGCAGAATCAGTAGCCAGAGCAGCCGCCATTGTTGAAGATCACCACTGCCACACGCCTCGGCATTGATTCAAGGATAATTTGGATGTGTTCTTGGGGTACAGCAGACCAAGCAGCTTGCAAACGTTGCCAAAGTTGATCTGGTGTGGCAGCTGGGGGTGTAATCTGGGTCAATCGTTGAGCAACCATGGACCACATGTTTTCTATCGGAGAAAGATCCGGAGAGCGAGCCGGCCAGGGAAGCAATTCAATCTGGTGATTGACGAAGAACCTTCGGGCAATGCGTGCCACGTGTGGTCGCGCATTATTCTGTTGAAATATGGCTGTTGCCAAGCCCTGAAGGTAAGGAAGGACAACTGGCTCCAACACCTCGGAGATGTAGCGCTGGCTGTTTAAAGTACCAGCAATGCGTACTAGAGGAGTGCGAGAGTGATATTCAATACCGCCCCATACCATAATACCCGGTGCAGGACCAGTGTGGCCGTGCATCACGCAGCTTTTCAGCATCTTCTCTCCACGGTGTCTCCAGACTCAAATCCGACCATCGTGGTGTTGCAGACAGATGCGTGATTCGTAAGTAATGACAACTTCATTCCATTCTGCCGCCCACTTCCTTCTTTGATCGCACCATTGGCGGCGGAGACGTTTGTGGTTCTGCGTCAAGGGTAGACCAAGCAATGGACGTTTTGCGGACAGACCACTCTTCTGTAAACGGCGTCGAATGGTGCGCGCAGACACTGAATGATGCGTTACAGACTCAATGTGCTGTGCTATGGTTCGTGATGTGACTGAGAGACCCGTCACTGCCATGCGCACAATTTTCACTCACGTGAAGTGGTGCACTGAGGTGGTTGAGATCGACCACATCGGTCCGTCGTACCCTCCTGCATCCAAAGGTCACATATCTGCATTACAGTTGTTTGGTTTCGTCCAACACGACTACCAATTTCCCTGAAAGATAATCCACAATATCCGTAGGCCACTCTCTCTCTATCCTTCCTCTGTCGAACTCGGATACTTGATCAAAAGCTTATTGCTGTTTTCTACGAGACATAACTGATCGTTTTTTGAAAAAACCACAAGAAAAACACAATTGCCGATCATAAAATCGTCGAAATCCCCAAGACTTAAATAGCGCTTTGAGGTGGCGCCACAAGCTTGCGTGATGTGTGTCTCTCTCTCTGCATTGAATTTCTAATTATTTGCATATCTCTCCTCCGCTAATGCATGTTGTAAATTTCAGGTTGTTTTCGTGCTTCCTTCAGGGTGTTGCATTTACGGTGGCCAGCAGTGTATTTTTTATTTTACAAAAGCGAAACACACACACTACAATAGTACCTATGCCGTTAGTGCACGTGTTATCCAATATTTTTCAACAATAGAATTAGGATTAATTATTGCAGGGCACACGACCATGTGTTCAGCAGTCATAGCCTGGTCATAGTTACACAGAGTACAGAGTCCGGTGATTATTATATATAAACTGTAATTTAAAAGAAATTTTAAGCAACAGAAATTACGAAAAAGGTTAGACAGTATAAATGAAAAATATATATGTGTTTCACTTACATAGGTTATATGTTTGTTCATGTGTATTAATAAGAAATATGCGCAACAAGCATTATTTTCAATTTTTTCATCATATCAATTTCAACAAATTGAAAAGAATAATGAGTTGGAAAAGCAATCCCTTTTAATGCTGCGAAGAGAAAAAAAATTTTAATTCATGAACTGTAATTTCTGTTTTCATTACGTAATATGCAATGCGAAATTATGTGCACTCTTTATTTTAAAAATTTATAAATGAAATGAACAGCATTAAGCTTTTGAATAAAACAAAAAAACTCTAAGTAAAAAAAAAATTAAGAAATACCATTTTTAGATGTTTCCCCCCCTTTTTGTAAAACCCATTACGACTGAAATAAAAGGAAATTAGAGTTAAAATGATATATGTGCGTCTTATACTCCAGGCAAAAAAAAAAAAAAAAAGGAAAATGTGAACTAAATGTTTTTCAAAAAAGGAAATTTGGCTCAAATATATATACTCGTCTATCCCTTTCGGAAACTAAATGCTTATTCCTGTATACTTCAGAAATAATGCGTTAATGAGATTACTAAATCGCCGAAATTTTATATACTTTTATTTTTCAAGATTTTTTTTCTTCTTTATTGAAAAAGAGAGAGTATATTTTTATTTCAACTTAATTAAAAAGAAGTTTATATTTAAACGCAGAAGTCCGTTTAAATATATTTCTATGCTTAATTCTAGTAGCTATTCATTTTCTGAGTTATAAAAGTCTGTACAAATTCATATTTGAGTAAGGAATACTGATACCATTTGAAATAGTATCAGTAAAGTACTTATTAAAATGAAATGAGTAAAATTCATGGAAATGAGAAATACATTGAAAAAAGATGTATATATTTCTTAATCTTAAAAAAATATTTAACTTTTATACAATCTCTTCAAATAATGAGGCATTCTTCCAGTTATTTCAGAGTACCAGAATATGATATATGTACTTTAATAAATAATCTAAAAAGAATATTAATCCATTCCTACTTAGGTCAACACAGAAAAATTTTATTTTACTTAATTGTATTAAATAATTACAATTAATATAACTATGTATGTACATATGACAGAATCACAATATTAAGTGTCAAAACACTTTTCAAACTAATATTAAAAACTTTTTAATCACAATAAATTTGTAATGACATTTTTTTTAAAAAAAAGTTGAATATAATACGTAAGAATTTATCTTAAAACCAGTGTAAAATGGATGATGACGTCTAACTAGCGTATGATTATTCAGGTTAAGTTAAATCATCACAAATCTGTTTTTTTCAATGATGCCTCCATCAGAGAAATAATATTGACTGAAATATATATTTTTAAATATATTTTATTAATTAGATTTAATTAATGAATTAATATTTGAAAAAGCTGTATTAACATCAAATACCATCCATTACAAGTTTAAAAAAACGTATTTGAACTTAAGAGGATGAATAAAAAGTATTTTATTAAGGATTGAAAATTTGAAGAAGATATATAAATATATATATATATATCTTAAACTAATAGTAGGAAATGAAATATAAAAATATTATAAATTTTAAATTTAACTGCTTTTTAAAAAAATAAGTATTGCCGTGGTCGAAAAAGGCTTTAAGGAAATTAATACTTTTGTTACACGTATTAATAGCAATAGTTAGAAAAAATATCAAAGCGTTTGACGCTATTTAGCATTTTAAATTAAGATAAACTAACTGTTTTTTATTTCTCAGATAGATTAGCTTTAAATTTTTATTTGTGACTAGCCATTACCCTCCCGCTTCGCTGGGTATTTCATGATGTTTTATAAATATATCTGTTTATATTCTGACAGACAGACAGACAAAAATTTTAAAAATTGTTTTTTTGTTATGAGTACCGTATATACTTTTAGTGCATTAAGTAAAAAGCTGCTAATTTGAAATTACAAACAGACACTTCAATTTTATTTATTTGTATAGATATAGATTGGGATTATAATAACTATTGTTTAAATGTGACTAAAAATGTAAATAAAAAAAAGAAAGGATTAAAACTAACCATAAAACTTATCAATTTTTTGTTTCTTGCATTGCTTTTTACTTATGAAGCCTTGATTTATTATTTTTAAAAGTGCATCCGAAACAGCCGATGCTCTACTTAACTGAACAGTGAGATAACTATCATAAAAAAAAATTATGGCACGTGTCAGCGTATTATCATGTGCGCGTAACACTGTTATGTCTCATGAAGAGCATCGGTCGCCAGTAACCAAAACAAAGACTTCATTAGCTCAGCTTGGCGTTCAATTTGGCGTTCATCTTGGCATTCAGTTTCACGTTCACCCGTATAGTTTCCGTTCCCGTAAGAATACGGGAATAAAATATAGCCTATGTTACTCCCCGTTAATGTAGCTTTCCATTAGTGAAAGAATTTTTAAAATCGCACCAGCCGTTTCCGAGATTAGCCGGAACAAACAGACAGACAGACAGACAAAAATTTTAAAAATTGGTTTTTTTATTATGAGTACCGTATATACTTTTAGTGCATTAAGTAAAAAGCTGAAAATTTGAAATTACAAACAGACACTTCAATTTTATTTATTTGTGATTGGTATGTAAACAAAAACGAACATAAAAGTCTTCATAACTCTCGTATTTTTAAATTTAGATCTTAAAATTTTAAAAAATAGCAAAACATATAAATTGTCAAAAAAAAACTAATTCAATTTTATTTTTTGGCCAATTTTTATCAATTGAATTGCACTGTGTCCCCTTAAGTTTCAGAGCTTGATGAACAAGTTGATTTATATCAAATACTAAAAATAGATAAATGGTGTACCTTGTACTTAATTTTCAACTAGACACTACACTCATATTATGATTGTCATGAGTTATTTTGAAGTCGTACTTTAAAGTTGCCCGAGAGCTATTGGCAACGGAACTCGCAAATTTGAACCATAGTCAAGCGACGAGAAAGACACATGAGCTCTCTGGTATCCCCCTCTCTCCTTACTTCCACACCAACAGATGGATGTTTGAACCTCGACTTATTTAACGTGCAGCAGGGGAGCTTCTGTGGCACTAGGACCGAACTCAAGTCAGTTCAGCCAAGAATCCGTGACTTTAACAACTAGGATACCGTAGCCACTAAAACAGTGCCAATTTATGATCATTTCAGACCCTGCGCGCAAAAGATCTACAGACCCCCTTGGCACTGGCAGATCGAAATTCATAACCAGAGAATCTGGATAAGTTCAGCTTATCCGGGCCCCTGGGCACCCGCTTCAAGTGCCCAATGGATAAACCGGAAATGCACTAAAATTATCCTTAAATATTAAGTGGAGTGATTAACAATTAACTGAACACTAAGTCGGAGAAAATCAAAGTAACATCTAATATATACCCGCTAAGTTAGAATAATACTTAAAGTCTAAGTTCGTAAAATGCTAAGACAAATCTGTAGCGGCACAAAAATGCGTGTGATTAGTAATATTACAAATTTGTTAATAATTCCTTTTTTTTTCTTTGCTACGTCCAAGTATGCCGTTATTTATTGAATCAGAAGTATTTTTTTTCTACTGGACTACAGATTTATGTTTTACCATTACAGACCTTGCGCATTCCCCGGAAGTTGGAATTTCTTTTTAATACGGCACCCTATATATAGGCAGATACCAATCACCGCAGGTAATTCTGACGACCCATCTTGAGAAAGGCACCTGAGCTCTGACTATACTAGGATTTAATTTTGCCGGGAGCACCCAAGCCAAACAGACATTCTAAGGATTTTTTACATGCCGTATAATCGTACGACATGGCCGCTATCAATTTTCTACATCATGAAAATTCTTCGACTTGGGCCGGGGTCGAACCCGCAACCTTAGGTGCAGAAGGCTAGTGACAAACCAAATACGCCATCCAGCCGACTTGAAGCAGAAGTAGAAGTAGTTTTTTTTGTATTTGGGAGAAGTAGAGAGAGAATCAATAAAACATAATTAACTTAGTGATATCAAACGAAACGTCATAGTAAACTTCATATTCCTTATAAAAAGTATTGAAGCGGGGAAAAATCATTAAGAACACATGCATGCAAGAAACAGTATATATAAACTTTATTAATGATTTTCCATCTTAATATAATTGTGAGAAATAAGAATAAAATAATGTAATAAATCAATTTTTAACTATTTATCTATAAAGAAATCTGGTTTGTGTTCATAGTCAAAATAAATTGATTAATTTTAAAATTATGATAATTCTTTGTGCGTTTAATGGTAGCTAGTGAACAATTAGTTCCACCTAGGAAGGGATTTGTACTACAAATCAAATCTAATTCCCAGTAATTGGCATTAATCTGTATGGAATTTAATGTAATCGTATTGGATTAATAGGTGCAATATTGTAATCTGTGTTCCGTTAAATAAGCATTATTCTGATATGGAATAACAGTAGAAACAATAACTGAAAGGTAATAGATAAACTGGAAATAAATTAACACAGAAATTAAATCACAACATTCCAAGAAGATTCGAAATCAAAATTAGTATGATTATAATTTATGTAATTTCTCCAATTTCAGACTGAATATATTTTCAGGTCTTGTTTAATGAAAAATAACTTCATAAGTAAAATTATGAAAAAACCTGCTATGGATTTTGCAACAATATCTTGCAACGGACAAAAAGAAATGGCGACTTTATTACTAAATGATTATATTTAAATTAAGATGAGATTTCTCAAATATTTACTAGTGCATAAGCAAACACTATAGAAACAAAATTTATGAACTATTAATAAATCTACTACAAATGCTACGTAAAGGACGATTTAATACAATTAAAACATCTTGAATGGAGTTATATTCCTAATGTATTTGTATTTGATTTATATATACATAACGTGGTAAAATTAAAATTATTAACGTTTTCCTCTCACCATACATTTGTATTCGTTTTGTAAGAGGGTAAGAACATGCCGGGTTACTCTCGTAGTTTTGTAACACCTGAATCAAATAAATAAAATAATGTATCTTTTTTTTACAGTAGTACTTTTAATTGAATATTTACCTTAATAGTCTTGCAGCTATTAATAAGAAGTCTGATATTAATTTTCAAAATATTTCATTTAAATATCAAAATTTACGAGCTTTCAAATCGTTTCCCACACGCATCGACAGTCAAAAAAAGTTAATAAACTAACTTAAATAATTTTATTAAGTGGATACTTATATAAGAACACCTTTGCCTGAGTATTCAACAAACTTTCCCAAATCGTTTGAACAGAACGTGAAGCAGATGGGAATATCGCTACTGACGATAGCTTGATTCTCTAAGCAAGATATTTTTAAACATCTGCCTTTGCTCAATTGTTTCCAGAAAATGCGCTTCAAAAAGATTGAAGTTTAGAGGGGGAAAATTTTTTGAAGAGTTTGCATGTGACTTAAACACTTCATTCAGCGCCTTTCAGCGATGAAATGCCAACTCAAAAGATGGATGGATTTTTCTTTTAAGAATTTTTGTGGTATATATTGCTTAATTGTAAGAATTTATAACACTGAAGTCGAATTCTTTTTCATGTTGGTGGTAGATTCATCCATCGATTTATTTTGTCTTAAAGGTAATTGAAATAAAATTAAATGAAAGACAAATAAATAAAACAAATAAGTAAATAAATAAATAATGAAGATATACTATTTAATGTTTACGACAGACTTTGGTATTTATTTATTTTTTCTCTCTATATTATCCAATATATAAAGGATGATGTTTTTTTTTTCTTTGAAAATAATTGTGTATAGCAAACATCAGATAAACTGATAAAATATTATTAAATAGATTATATAAATATATAAAATACGTGTACATTATTTATTTCATTCTACAGTTTTGATATTTTTTCAGCTGTTTAACTAATCTTAACTTTATATACTTTTCTTATGAGAAAATAACTATAATAGAATTTTAATGAATATGAGTATATATTTATAAAAGTTTAAGGAGGTAATCTGATAAAATGCCTTTAAGGTATATTAAAACGTGGACAGAAATTTATTTAGTGAAATAAATATCATCAAGAAATTAAAAAAATATGAACAGTTTATGGAATGTTTCCTGCGCGCACCACCAATTTATATATAAAAAAAGTATTAACTTTATACTGCTCAACGAAATTTAAAAAAAAGTTTAAAATGCTTCAAAATGTGAATTTCAATTAAGTTTTCAAAAAATTAATTTTAGTTTATATAAATACAAAGTCTCAAGTCGATATACTTAAAACTTGGCAACATAGTTCCACCTGTACCGTACAAGCTTAGTTGTCCAAAGGTGCTGGGAGCAAACATTGATTCTACGAAATTGTTTACACTATGAAGATCTCGAAGGTCCCCAAGTGTTTGAATGCGAGCCAGTATTAAATAGTTGAACGCAGGTGCTATCCGAGAGAAGTGCTACATCTTTTTTCTATATCACACGTACTACTTTGCATAAATTGCCAGTGCAGACATAATACTCACCCGTGGCTATGTCGGCATTAAAATCTCTCCGAATTTTAAATCATCCCTCTTTAAATTAAAAACATTGCCGAGTTATCTAGAGAGATGTAAAAAGCACCTGTAGGGATTACATAGAATTCAGGAATAAATCTGGTTTCAGTCTCATCGGATTTATATTTGTACGGAATGATGGTGACTTTCCTTCTTAGCTTTTGTTTTTTTAGAGACATACAACCATTATCCTTGGCGTAATGGTACTGAATTAAATCTCTTGATACAGCAGATAATCTGTTGTACTCCGGGTACAAATATAATATCTTAAAGATATGTTGATGACATATTTTATGGGAATTTGCATAATCCTTGATGATACGTCATGCTAAGGCAATTCTCCAATAAAATAATGCCACTCGCCTGTCTCTGGGCAATGTCTCTGTTGTTGATACTCTTCATTAAGTGCCGATTTATGTTCATTTCACGTTCTGGGGGCAGAAAATCTTCAGGACCACTTGGTAATTTATAATCAGAAAATCTAGTTAAGTTCAGCTTATCGGGGTCGTTCCAGAACCGGTGACCCTAGGCTCCCACCCCAATTGCTCCATGGAAAAACCGGCACTGTCTTCATTGGCTATCAAGATGATACGACGTTCTCACCAATCAAATGTATAATTGACTCAAAAACCGCCAGATTTGGGCGACACAAAAAAAAATGTCGCCAAGCCAGATGTCATTCAAAATGGGATTAATAGAACGTTTAACTCCTTAGATCGATGTATGCAGGCATTTATAGCTGCTTTCTAATTTTAACATCATCGTGCTATTGCCCTTCATTAATTGGCTCTATGATTTAGAGTTTTTAAATAATTTTATTTTCCCTAATGAGCTTTACACATGAATACTTTCAAGAAGAGCATCACTTTATCATGATTGGTTCTTTCTTATGCTAAAGATTGTAATGCATAATAGCTTTTGTAAATTAAAAAAAACATCTCATTTATCTGATCTTAGCTTATAAATGATTTCGATTATGTTAATTCGCAAATGAGCAGTATTTCTTAAAAATTTATAATTTTTAATAACAAGATTACACCTATTTGGGAGATAAAAAAAAAAGAAAAAAAGAAAGATACTAATTTGTGATTTTCCAAGATTCATATATATATAAACAAGGGAAATTATTTAAAGCATATGTACTAGAATGTTCTAATATTAGTAAAAAGGGTATGATGGTGTGTTTTTTCTTTCCATAATTGTTTCATGAACTATATCTTAAAATTCAAAATCACTTCCAAAATAACTTTATTCTAGATCTTTCTTAAACTCGTATATAAACCAATGTTTTATTTACAATTTTCAAAATACATTCACAAATTATAAATTTTACAGCGTTTTCTAAATAATATATTTGTTTTGTGGGGCTCTTAACATAAAACTTATGATATAATAACACTAACACAGTACGAGAAATGTGACAAAGAATGCCAAATGTACGATTGACGAAGCGAAGGGTGTTTATAAAGGAACAAGAAACAACTCTTACTATCATAACTATATATCCCTTGAGTACCCCCTACACATCGACCACAAAACAAACCTAGAAAACAAAATAGGCTCAAAGGAATAAATAGATCTAGATGTGTGTTTTATGTTTGACTTCTCTTGGATGTGATGGCTAGGAAACGATCGAACTGAAATACTGGCGACATTTTGCTGTAAACGTGTTTGGGAAAATTCCTTTATTTATCAGACAGTTCAAATATATTTTTCCCTTTGGAAAAGTTAACACATGTTTGGAAGATTTTGAAAAATTCATTTCCTTTTTATAGTACCAAGTACATTAGATTTCTTATTTTTGCCTCAAAATAAAATTCTCTCATTCGCCTACAAATGTACAGAAATCGATGAAAGCATAAAATTTTTTTTTCAGAACATAGTGCAAAGTAGAAATTTGGTCGTTTATTACTGAAGTTGTAAGTACACTGCTACAGGGTACTACTGAATCGAATAGGTTAAACTGTTGTAATACTTAAGCCACTCTTTAGAATCTTAACATTTGGGAGCATGTCTATATAAATTAAGGTATCCAACTACTTGCGACAACTTTTTAAAAGAAAATAGAAATATGGGTTTTTTTTGTTTTTTGGGGGTTTTTTTTGTTGTTTTTAGATTTGCTCAGCACATTTTAAGAAAAAAATGCTGAAATTAAGAAGAGAAAAATAATTTATTATTACTAAAAGAGAAAAATTTGGTAAAAATTGACAAAAAATAACTAAAACTCGGCTTATTCTGTGCCAAAAATTTATGAACAAAATTTCAATTCTGATGTGTTGCTATGTTATTCATTTCTGTAAAGACCTTCAGGATAACAGATATTTTAATTTTTACCAAAATTAGATCACTTTATCTTAGTTATTATATGAAATGGCTTAAGACAACAGTATTTATATTAACATAAAGGCCTGTAAATTTTGAAATAAGACAGTGATTGAGAAATCTGAAGGTTAAAACACATCTACTATTACACAGAATATACAAAAAAATTTCAGTTAAATACTCTTAAAATATTTTTAGCAGTCGCTGTTCCCGTTTCAGCATTTTCGAAAAAACACATTTCGAGTAAAAACGCGTTTTAAAGTATGACATCTTGCTTAAAGTAATGGCATCTGCTTTTACTAAAACACTTGCGGTTTTTGTTCTAGTGAACGGAAAATAATAAACTTGGTAATTTTATAAAGCTAATAAGATGGTCCATAAAATAAAATCATAAAAAAAATTGTCATTTTTTGGCAAAATTCACAATTTTAGGGTAGTCGGTTACCTTAAGAGAAATCGCTGGTCTTTTTTAATGAAATTGTATGATGTTTGAAAAAAAATTGCAATGCGTGTTTTTATTTTTCTTTGATACTCTATGGCACTAATTCACAACCTTCTTTTTTGTTGCGGCACACTTTTAACAATTTAAATTTGGTGGCCCAGTGACAATCAAATAAGTTTAAAAGAATTTTAGTTATCAGTAAATACACTTCCATCTATCCACGAAAGAATTAGTTAAACATACCACGAATACTCTTAGTTTATTTCTATAAAACCGTGGAATGGTTAGGTCCCTGATTTTATTTTTTTTCTCAGAGTATAATTAAGGATTAAAAAAAAAATTGGCGAAACACTTCAAGAATTTGGCGGCATACAAAGATGCCAAGGTACAGTGATGAGAAAATCTCTCTATGCTCATGGCTCTCACTGCTTTATGGTAAAGGAGAATCACAAATCAATTTGTTTTAATCTTACACGTATTTACCCCAAATGTGGACTTCTAGCTTTGTAATGTGTGTGATTTATGAAAAAAAAAACAATTTTATTAATATAAGTAAATATTTTCGTATTATGGAGCTCAAAAAAGAAATTTGTCACATTAAATATTTAAATTAGTGAATTATCAGGAGAAATGAAAAATTATATTGTTATGTAAACCTCTTCATATCTACATGACCGTAAGGGTGTGGACCACCTAAATTGTTGTAGTGATTCATTTGAAATTCTACAAAGTATAATTCCCATTCATAAAAAAAAAAAAAAATGTCTTAAAATGATAATTTTACATTCAAAGATGTTATACCCCGTTTGAAAGTACAAAAGTAACAAATATATTCTATAATTTTATAACTCGATTTTCATTTAATCTTAAGTTTAGAATAAAGAAATATTTGGTTGCCTGAGGAATATTTTTTGATTGTTTAAATTTTTACTTGATTGCATTGAAGTAGCGTGCTTTTCCCAGGACAGAACTCGGGACTTCCGCATCCGAAACCGAGTAACTTAACCACTATACTAAAATGATCTCTTTAGAATAGAGATTGTTACTCTATTATATAGATGTGAAACCACTACACACTTCCCCACCAGTGAGTTGGTGGTTAGGCGGAGAAACGATATAGAGCCCTTAATGTGAGCGGTCAGTTGTTGGCGAATTGGAGGAGTTGCGTCAAGTGAGTTAGACGACTTTGTTAGCTGCGTCATTAAAGAGTTGGCTGCATCAACTGATTTTTGACGAGTTATTGGATGCCCGTTTTGCAGATAGATGGAACCACAACAGTTCTCAGAAGGTTTCTTAGCTCAAGCCAGGGTCACCAATGAAGTGGCGCGCTTATCTAGAGGATAGCACCTGGTAACTTTGGTTCCGAAACCGAGTAACTTAACCACTATACCAAAATGATCATCTTAGTAAAGCGACTGTTATTGTTATATATAGATGATATCACTACACACTCCCCATTAGTGAGTCGGTGAATGAACGATATACACTGCTGGCCACCGTAAATGCAACACCCTGAAAGAAACACGCAAATAACATAAAATTTACAACATGCATTAGCGGAGGGGAGATATGCAAATGATTAGAAATTAAGCGCAGACACACATCAAGCACGCCTGTGACGCCACCTCAAAGCGCTATTTAAGGCTTGGAGATTTTGACGATTTCAAGTTCGGCAATTGTGTTTTTCTTGTAGTTTTTTCGAAAAACGATCAGTTATGTCTCGTAGAAAACAGCGATCAGCTTTTGATCAAGTATCCTAGTTCAACAGAGGAAGGATAGAGAGAGAGTGGCTTACCGAGATTGTGGATTATCTTTCAGGGAAATCGGTAGTCGTGTTGGACGAAACCAAACAACTGTAATGCGGATATGTGACCGTTGGATGCAGGAGGGTACGATGGTCCAATGTGGTCGATCGCATCAACCTCAGTGGACCACTTCAGGTGAGGACAGGCAAATTGTGCGCATGGCAGTGACGGATCGCTCAGTCGCATCACGAACCATAGCACAGCACATTAAGTCTGTAACGCATCATTCAGTGTCTACGCGTACCATTCGACGCCGTTTACATTAGAGTGGTCTGTCTGAAAGACGTCCATTGCTTGGTTTACCCTTAACGCCGAACAACAGACGTCTCCGCCGCCAATGGTGTGATGAAAGAAGGATGTGGGCGGCAGAATGGAATGAAGTTGTCTTTACTGACGAGTCACACATCTGTCTGCAACACCACGATGGTTGGATTCGAGTCTGGAGACACCGTGGAGAGAGGATGCTGAACAGCTGCGTTATGCACCGCCACACTGGTCCTGCACCGGATATTATGGCATTGGGTGGTATTGGATATCACTCTCGCACTCCTTTAGTACGCATTGCCGGTACTTTAATCAGCCAGCGCTACATCTCCAAGGTGTTGGAGCCAGTTTTCCTTTCTTACCTTCAGGGCTTGACTACAGCCATATTTCAACAGGATAATGCGCGACCACACGTGGCACGCATTGTCCAAAGGTTCTTCGTCAATCACCAGATTGAATTGCTTCCCTGGCCGGCTCGTTCTCCGGATCTTTCGCCGGTAGAAAACATGTGGTCTATGGTTGCTCAACGATTGACCCAGCTTACACCACATCAACTTTGGCAACGTGTGCAAGCTGCTTGGTCTGCTGTACCCCAAGAACACATCAAAGTCTCTTTGAATCAATGCCGAGGCGTGTGGCAGCGGGAATCTCCAACAATGGCGGCTACTCTGGCTACTGATTCTTGCAGGAACCACACTTCACAGAAGTCTATAAATTTAATCATTTGATACTCGGTCAACATGTTGTCTACAAAATAAATTTTGTTGTGATAACTCTTGTCTTTCTTGGTTTGGATTTACGGTGGCTAGCAGTGTATTTGTTATGACGAGGGTGTTGCGTGAGCAGTTGTTGCTGTTATTGGAGACGACTTTGCTGCGTCAAGTGAGTCTGACGAGTTTTTGGTTGCTCTTTTTTCGGGCAGATGACGCCACGACAGTTGAGAAGGTTTCTTAGCCCAAGCCACGGTCACCAATAAAGTGGCGCACTTATCCGGAGGACAGGACTCGGACCTTTGGATCCGAAATCGATTAACTTAATCACTATACCAAAATGATCATTTTAGTACGGAGGTTTTTACTGGTTTATATAGATGTGAAACCGCTACAGCATGAAGAATATTTTTGATTGTTGAAATATTATTTTCGTTGTTTAATTTTTATTTTTCTTGGTGAAAATATTTTCATAGTTTGATCAAAAGCAATATTTGTGTTCATATAAATTATTCAACAGGAAAACTCCGAATTCGCAAAAATTATACGTCAAATTCATTAAAAATTAATTATCAATATTGTCTTGTACAAACATCGATTATTATTGAAAGATAAATAAATGTGTAATATTGAATAATTTTATTTACGGTTAAAGGTGTTTCCTTTTAGAAAATGTAGCGATTTTTTTTAATTTTCTCCTATGCATTTTGTTGTTGTCATTACAGCGTTAAAAATATTCTTCCAAAATTGGATCTCTGTTCAAAATTGTAAAGGAGTTACAACCTCTAAATTTTAAATATTAAGCACGTTTATCCTGAGGGAATTAAAATTAATCTGTTGGTATCTTGTTAACGGTTTAACAACTTACAGCGTTTATCTTCAAAGCTCTGAGCACTTTTTATTTAACGGTATGCAATATTTAATATGCGTGGACTAACTTTGTGCACCTTTGCAACAAAGTGAACGGTACAAAATATTTGTTTAAAATGCTTTTTGAATGTTTGTAAAGGAAAAATATACATTTAATTATATTTTTGTGCTACACACCCGTTTCTTTAATCCTTTTAAATTCCCCGTTTTTTTTTCTGTGCTGAAAGTGTTAGTGTAATAAACCTAAGATTAATCACGATTTTTAAAAAAAATATAAGTGGTATAAAAATAAATGCAATTAGCAACTTTGTCTTTTGAAAAAACAACACTTATCATTGTTTCTCTCGTAGTAAACGTATTATCATTGGCGTAAAAGCAAATTAACGTTAAGGTGATTTGCGTATACCTTTTCTTTTGAAGTCTAAGAAAACATTGAAACATTGGTATTTTTAATAAATACCAAAAGTTAAGGGCGTTCTTAGGTTAGAAAGATGTTGGATTCCTTTCCGACAATTGCGTGTTTATTATCGCTTTGTTTAGTAAACTCATTTTTAATTGAAAACGTTAAAGAACACGGTAGTGTAGTGTAATTATCTAACACTTTCTTTTTCCAAATTCTTATTAGTTGGTTTCAGATTCACGCATTTTTTACGTAATGCAGCTAAATTGAATTCCCCCTAAAAAATTCCGATTCTTAGTAATTAATCCCTATGAGAGAAAATTTTATGCGCATCTTCCCTATCTGATGGAAGAATTCAAACAGTTAAAGATGACGTAATTAATTATTTCGTTTTGGATAGTGGCAACGATTATTTTTGTTCCTATTCATTGTTTGGAATCGATTATTGTCCGTTCTATTATGGTCTTATTTTATGTTGTTAATTAAGTTGATCTATATATTACCTGGTTTTCCTGTTAAAAAAATGACATTAAAATCTGTACAACTTCTGTATGGAATAGAACATTAAAAACCTTGGGATAAGGAAATATATTACAGAGTTTGTTCTACAGTTTATGAATTAATTGTCAGATATTTGATCACGTAAAAATGAGTTCACTCTTTTTCAGTAAAACAAATTTATAAAGAAGATAATTATATATACCTGTAAAAGTAAGACACATATGTAATTTTGAAGTCTTCTCGCTTTAAATATTGAAAATAACACAATTACTCGCCATATCTTATGTAGTGTAACATTGAGTAGACTATTTTTCTAATCATATTTGTACTTTAAGAAATAGATGATGGAAGAAATAAATCTTATTTAAATATTATTTTGCAGTCTGTTCCAATTTAAAAATAGAGAGGGGAAAAATAATATAATAATTACCCTATTACTTAAAAAAGTAATGTACTTAAAATATATAT
Organism: Trichonephila clavata; assembly: GCA_019973975.1. Classification (NCBI taxonomy): domain Eukaryota; kingdom Metazoa; phylum Arthropoda; class Arachnida; order Araneae; family Nephilidae; genus Trichonephila; species Trichonephila clavata. The sequence continues at coordinate 106,167 of BMAO01010779.1, forward strand.
TGCTTATAAGTAGCACATACAAATTTAATACTTATCTTGTTAATTTGTTCGGTTTGTAATTAAAATCGTATTGTAGCTTTAGCGTGTCAAAGTTCAATACATTATTATTGTATAGTGAGGCGCGATAAAAATATGATTGAAAATTGGGTTGCCAATACTGAAAGTTTGAGAAACACTGCTATAAGCATTTGAATTTATGTGTACAGTTTTATAATTAATTTTATTATTTTAATCAAGGTTAATTTGTTATCATTACCAAATGAGTTACTTTAAATGATACGAAAAGGTTTTTGTAAAATTTAGTGAATTTTATAGTAGTTATCTTCATTAATTACAATATAACACTAATTGGTCTGTGATGGAGAAAATCAGATAAATATTCCACTTGATTAAAACGAATTTATAGAGTTAAAAGGTACTAACGTATTATCCCAACCATATTGGCGACATTATATGAAACGAAGCGCATAGTTGAGAATTCAACGCAAATGACACATTCGATATTGGGGGTACCGACTTGGCGAGTTGTTTTGAACCTTGACATTGCTGCTATAGTACCTATGTACCAATTAAAAAGTAGCCTATTTCCAACCTTTCATGAATTCATTTTAATTGAGTTTAGAAAAGACAAAGAAATCCTCATAAGTGAATAATTAATAAAAAACAAGGGGTGGGGTGGCCTATATATTTACTCTCATTGTACAAATTATACAGCAATTCATACCCATTGCTTAAATTGTAAAATTGTAATTTACATGCGTTATAAAGTTCTATTTATTTATTTATTTATTTATTATATTTTTTTATGTAAAATTGTTTTTCGGCGATATATTTTTTAGTTAAATTTATCGCAGAAGCTGCATCGTCCAACACTTCAATGATAAAGTCCTCAGATTTTGGTAAACCTTGCAACTCTTGCAGTTTCTTTGAAAATTCAGTATTTAGTTCTATTAAATGTTAATTAGTCTTCATATGAGACAACTCCTTTCTGCTCACGCAACGGTTCCAGACCAGGCAATCGTTGCGATATGTTTGTAAGATAACTTGCAATAATGTTCTATCACAACCTGTTGGCGACATTATGTGAAATGTACATGGTTGCCAATTCAGCGCGTACGAGACATGCGAAATTGGGGTTGCCAACTTGGCGTGTGTTACGTTGAACATTGGTATTGTTGCGATAGTACGCAGTACGGTTATTAGAGCATCCCGATTTTTTGTTTGCTTGTATATAGAGAGATTATGTACGCAATTTTACAAATTCCTGACATGTTTTAAACAAGAATGAGACGCATACTAAAACAAATTCCTTGGAGTTGTGAAAGATATAATTACGATACTTATGATTGATAAACGAATGTTGTAATCCTTCAAAAAATGTGTTCGATTATTTCAAAAAATATTGTTGTATATAGAGAAATCAAATACGTTTTGTTTTGTCATCAACTTTTAAAAACTGTCTGACAAAAAATTAAAAATCTTATTCATAAATTCTGAAATTTTGATGGGTATATATATGTATATGGTGGAGCTTCATATAAAAATTCTTACTTTTTATTATACACCATTGAAGCAATTCCTCCCCATTTTCAATAAAATACCATTTTTATCTTGATATTTTACTTTATATTCCTTTTAAGCAATAAAAATAAGTTATACGTTATTATCCAAATACTTCATATTAGTAAATATTTTTTTATTGAATTTTTTGCTGCACCACCGATCTGTATTTGATATGAATGTCTTAAGATTTTTTTTTTCAGTTTTATCATATTTTTTCTAAAATAAGTATAATAAAAATAATGGATAGATGAAGAAATGGAAATATTTTGAATAGTAAATCGGCAGCAAAAATGAGTTAATTTATTTTATTCTAAATGAAAATATAAATATTAAAATTAATTAGACATTCTAGCAAAACATGAATCTCTATCAATAAATTAAATCTTTCTGATTGCTGATCTCTTTTCTGCGCATTTCTTTTATGTTCAATTTAAAACTTCATTTTTATAAAGAGGAAAGCAATCACCTTTTTTAATCTTAAATTTTTATTAATGATAAATTGTCTTTTAAAAGGAAGAATCTATTCTTAGTAAAACTAATTTTTCTGCTCTCAATTTTAACCTTATTTTTAATGTACGTTATTTAATTATCGTGCAACACTTTCTGCTTGTTATTGATCTTTGTTGCCAATTTTATTTGAAATAACTTTTCATTCCTTAGCTAAGAAATATCAAGTGTCTTATAGATGAAACATGTACGAATATGATCTAGAGTAAATAGTTTAAAGAAATAAATTAAATCGATCGATTATAAGACGTAAGAAGGGTTTACTTTGAGGGGATCAAAAGTAAATATTGATTTAAGGAAGTTAGATTTTTTACCTGCGAAATATTTTTAACATTCCTTTCATATTGAAAATTAACAGGAGTTTATCCTTCATAATAGGAAACTTTTTTGGGCAGTTTTTTTAAAATGTGTTTTAAATTGTAAATTACGCACATTAATGATTTTTTAAACGTATCGATGCAATCAATAATTTTTCTAACTGATGATATGAAAATTGAAAGAGAGTACAATTTTATATATTCAATATTCGGGGGTGTTGACTTATTTATTTTCTATTTAAAAAAATACATTTGCTATATCTCAAAGTGATAATTCTATTAAAGGTTAAATTCAAAATCCTAAAAACTATTCTTCTTTTCTTTTATAAAATAATCTTCTTGAATGACAGTAAAAATGTGTTTTTATATATATTTATGTTTTGAGCTCCCATACTTATATTCAAAACTTAATAGTTCATAAAATTTGTGCTTCATGTTTTAATATTTAATTTTTTTAAAGGTTATATTTATTTTTAACTATAAAATGACGAAATATGCCCATAGGGTTTTATACTACATCATTGATAAGAATAAACAGAATTTAAAAAACAATACCGATAACTTTCGAGATGAAAAATACACACCAATTTTTAATCGTTTAAAAACCTATACGTGAATGTTTTACTTGAAAAATTCCCTAAAATATTTTAACTTTTACAGATATTCCTTTATCCTATATTATATTCCTTTAAAAGTATTCATTTTTAATAATTTTTTGTTATTAATATTTTCTTAATTCGAACATTCATGGATTGTCCAGTGTCATTTTTTTAGTGATTTGAAAACTATCGAAATAATTTTAGAACAAAATTTCAATCACCTTTTACTATAGTTCAGAAAAGAAATACACAGCTTAACTATTGCCAACGAAATCAACTATTTCTAGGTAACAAATGGTGTGTACGAGAATAGTAATTGCGTCGACAAAGGAAATTAAACTAGTAGCTTCCTTCTGCTGATTCGGTCAATCAAACTTTTTCCACGATCATAGAATTCTGGATTCCTCGCAGTCATTGGCTCTCGTTAGCTGAATTCAAGGTTCCTTCGGGTTTTTTTCTTTGCTTACTTTTGTTTTTGTACTGCTTAAGGGAAGAGTATGTCCTTGAGAATGTTCCTTTTATCAAGGCAAGGCTATAATGCTTAACAATTTATGGTGATAACAAAGATTTGAGTACGCATTAACAATCAAATTATGACATAGTTAAATCATAAAGAAAATTGTTATGAAGGCATTTAGTTGTAGCATTAAAGAAATGAAAAACAATCCAAATTGCTCACTAAATTGAAATTTTGCAGAATTTGCATTAAAAATAGTTTATTCAAACTAGAAATATTTTTACATAAAATGTTAATTTCCCTTAATCGATCTATAAAAATCTTTGTAAATGCTGTAGAGAATAATAAATACTGGAATGCGTTTTTCGAAAAAAAATCTGTCAGAATTTATTTAAGAGCAAATATTTTTTTCTTTGGAAACGAATTTATTCCCTTTACAGCAACTTAAATGTGTTAAAAATTCCTTTAAAATGTAGGAAGCAGTTTAAACTCTAATATTTTATATCTGTAAGTGAAATCGCTTAATGAAATTTATCAATGTCCTATTTCAACTTTGTTAGCATTGCAATAGACAAACTGTTAAGGCAAATTTTTCCATACAACAAGATACAAAATTTAATACTATTTTATACAGATGTTCACACACAAAACAATATGCTATGCATTAAAAAAGGTTTTAATTCTTGAACTGACTGGGAAAATTCAATACTCTGGTATTTGTATTAAAAAACACCTTAAAGAAAGACAAAAATGACATAAAATGACTAAACAAACTATTTTATAAAAATACATTTTGAGAATTCAAGTACATTCATCAATATGTACGAAGTAATATATGAATGAATTAAACAACGATATATTACTGATATCCATTTGAAAAAAGGAATTTAACATGTAAATATATTAATGCATTAAATAATTACAAACATTCCCAATATACGACCCACTATACTTTTTAATTAATTCTCACCTCTTTTCTAGCAAACATCGAAGTTTTAAACAAAGAATTAATTACATCAAATATTTGATCTATCACGCGCCATATTAATTAATAAAATGTAAAGAACTCTTAACACTGAGATAAGTTGGGTAGTTAGCACTTATAAAAGGGAACATCTTTAGAGTACTTAACAAACTTTCCGGAATCAGTTACGACAGAGCTTGAAGCAGCTGTGAATATACCACGCAAATGATGATAGCTTAATTCACCAAGCAAGATAGTATTAGATATCAACCTCTACTCAGTTGTTACCACAAACCATATTTTAAAAGAGAACGTCTAAGTAAAACATACCAAAACTTATAGTTATGGCGTTTTCATGTTACTAACACTCTTCATTCAACGCCTGCCGACGATGAAGTACCATCGTAAAAGTTGGAGAGAAGTTTTCTTTTAAGAGGGCTATATCGGTTTGCCGTAAAAATGTAGTGTATTGGATATTTTTGTTTACCTTTTGCGGTGGATTCATCAATTTATTTGCTTTCCTAAGTCAAGAAAAATAAGGATGGCCCAAGACAAATAATGGATTAAGGTAGCAAAAGTAACTTTAACAACAAACATCGTTGTGTTTGTTCTTATTATTTGTTTCTTCTAAAAATTGAAACACTTTTTTTTCATAATATTTGTGCAATGAAATACTTTATTGAAGTATTTAACAATCCGTTTATAATTGATGACAATAAATTCTCTAAGCTATTTTAAATAATTCGCTTTAATCTATATATGTAGGCTTGGTGGCTCAAGTTTTAGTGTCCCCGCTTTCGAAACCGAAAAAGTTATTGGTTTGTTCCCAATTTGAGTCTATATAAATTTTCTAAATGGGAAAACCGTAGGTATATGCATGCCATATAATTATGGGGCATGTAAATAATCCCTTGAGAATCCATTTGGCTCTGGTACTCACGGAAATGTTAAGCATCCGAAGAGAGCTTGAATTAAATTTAATTCAAACTTCAAAAAATTAGGTAGCCGGTTCCGCCACTAGAGGGTGCTATTAATGAAATGGCTCTCACACTTAGAGACTTTCTGTGCCTGCAAAAGTGTAGCTGCTAAAAAGCCCAGTTCATTTAAAATAAACATTTATCTGAATTAATAAATAAACAAACTGATATAAAATATTTCTTAGAATTAAATAGCTAATACAAATATATATTTATAAACGAAAATTCTTTCTATGAAACTGTTCTGTATGGGCAGGCTGAGAAAATTACGAAAACCCCATAATGATAGGATGAAAATTTATTTGTTACATATTAATATTGTACTAATTCAAAATGCATTTAGTGCGTACAATGCGCTATGTAAAGTGAAATTAAGATGTCTAATTTACATGCTAATTGCCATCAGGAATAGGGACATGCTCAGTGACGTTTGGACTTTTTGAGATACTGGGCCCTATAAGAGTTTAGGCCCCACTTGTAATCCTTTAAAGTTGGCAATACATAGCATTTGTTGTTGATCATGCAAACGGTTACCCGCAGAAAATAAATCAATGCGACTCCAGTCTTACAAACCTATCCGCATACCTACTCGTTTGGCTACCGTCTATCACCTAAACTAATAATCATGGTGTGTGTGGTTTGGCATAGTATTAGACATGAACATTACATAATATTGCAGTTTTGCCACAATTGCCAGCTGGTATGTTGCTCGAAATAACCAATTTTTAAAAAAAAATTGTCCGGTAATAACATTTGGTGATTAAAATGATTCAGATAGTTTTAACAAAAGTTGTCGCAAGTATTCGCATACCTTAAAAAAAGAATAATTTTCCAAGGAAGATTTTATGATGATATGTTAGTCAAGAATTTTAAAATATGTTTTACTATGAATTAAAATCACGCCGCAAGAACGAAAAAGGCTAAGAAATACGAATAATGTTACAACTTTTAACAGTTTCCGAAAGTTAAAATTAGAGTTAAGATTTGATTAATTTAATTATAAATACCCATGTAATTTTCCACTTCCATGGAATTACATTCTAATTAATGTAGCTTAAATAAACAAATCTGTTAACAAAATATATACTCTCCTCCTTACGAAACAAAAATAGCATATCAACAAGCTATTGACAAAACAATTCAGTTGCTGAAGTTATCCGACTACTTGCGACAACTTTTTTAAAAAAAAAAATTGGAAATGTGGGGATTTTTTGTTGTTTTTAGATTTGTTTGTACATTTTAATAAAAATAAGCTTCAATTAAGAAGAGAAAAATAAATTATTATTACGAAAATTGGAAAGAAATTGTTAAAAATTTTCAAAAAAATAACATAAACGGGCCCATTTTATACCAAAAGTTTATGAACACATTTTCAATTTTTCAATTCTGATGTGTTTCTATGTCATTTATTTTTGAAGCATACCTTCAGGATAAGAGATATTTTAATTTTTACAATAACTAGAGCAATTTATCTTAGTTATTATATGAAATTGCTTAAAAAAACAGTCATTATATTAAAGTAAGGAACTGTAAATTTGTAATAAAACAATGATTGATAAATCTGAAATTTAAAACACTTCAACTATTATTCAGAACATAAACAAAAAATTTCAGTAAAACATTTTCAAAACCTTTTTAGCAATCATTGTCCCCGTTTGAGCAATTTCAAAAAAAAAAAAAAAAGCTTTTTGAGAGTAAAACGCGTTTTAAAGTATGACATCTTGCTTAAAGTAATGGCATCTGCTTTTACTGAAATACTTGTAGTTTTTGTTCTAGTGAACGGAAAATAATAAACTTGGTATTTTTATAAAGCTCATATAAAATAAAATCATAAAAATAGTTTGTCAATTTCTGGCAAAATTCACAATTTTAGGGTAGCTATTGCTGTAGCTAAGAAAGCGCACCATGTACCTGAAAAAGTGGTTTTATAGAAGCAAGATGCAACTCTTATTCTCATAGTTTGAAATCTCGAGAGTATATCACGTATCGACCACAAAGCTATTCCTAGAAAAGAAAGTGCAGTCACAAACGCAATAAATTGACTTGTTTTTCTTTTTGTTAGCACGGATGTGATGGAGGAAAAACGATCGAAACGGAAAAAAAATCTAGCGCCATTTTAGTGTATCTATTTTTCCTTTTTTTAGCTATTCTTTTGTTTATCGATAAATTAGGATTTCTGGGGTTTTGAAAGGTCAGCATGCAACGGAGAGAAAATATATTTTAAAGACGTCTTTATTTGTAATATCTTCCTGTCTCAAAATAAAATAATCCCATCTAAACAGACATGGGAAATAAAGAAATGAATGGTAAGTAATATTATACGATGTAGTAAAATACAGGGTGTAGCTGTACAGTGGTTACATATATTCAGGGCAGATAGAGACAATGGGAGACCTAGGCGATGGAAAACCACATAGCAATGTATAGTCACAGCGCTTTCATGTTTCGATACAAAACACAAAAACAGGACACGAATAACAGGATTATAAACATGTTTATTATTCTTTATATAGTGTGGGGCGTGGGAACTTCATGTTTGGGAAATGCAATAAAACACACTACATGTTTCATTCGACTGGTTTGTTATTTTACGCCTACCACACAATATTGGAACTTTGAATTTACACAGTTTTAAACACAATGTCTGTTAAAAGTCGCCCTCCAATATCAATAAACAAATGCAGTCGATTTCGAAAACTCAGCGTTACCTTCTCAACCATATTGACCGGGTTATTGTCAATTTTGGATAGGATGTTGTTCCTTAGGTTTTTCAAGGACTTGGAAGGATCTTTGTAAACCAGTGACTTGAGATAAGCTCATAGGTAGTAATCAGGAGGGGGTAAATTAGGTGCATGCACAGGCCAGTTTACATACTTTCGCAGTGAGATCAGTCATTCGGACAAGGCTTCTCTCACACTCATGGAAACCCTTGATATGTGGGCTGTGGGCAATGCACGTCCCTACCCCCTCATCAGGCCAGGTAAATTTATCAAATGTTGACCAGTCCGTGAAGATAAGAAGGTTGGGGAGAGTAAGTAAATATTAACGTCGAACTATTCAGCTACTCGAGGTTTTTTTGGAGACTGACCTCGTAATTTTGAACCATGGTCAAGTTACGAGGACGACAAGGAAAAGATTGGGTAGCACTGCATTAGGGAAAAACGTTACACAATTTTGCTCTTAATTTATTTCTAATAACACATCTTCCTCTGATTTTTTTTTTCTTTTCTGAAATACCCAGTAGCAAGGGATACTAAATTTTTACCATTTGTTAATTAAAATTTATGTAACGTATAGTATATCTTTGTAATTCTCCCCGTACAAAAATCAAAGGGAAAAAACCTTTACCAATTTAAATCCCCAGTTGTAAGCTTTATGAGTATGAAGACTACAAATTGACAGAAAAATTTTCTACCAAAAAAGCTTTAAGAATGTTTGTAAAACCGGAAAAAATTGTAATTACCGCTGCATCATAATTGTTCTACGCATGCAACAGGAAATAAATTTCAATTTTTTGAGCTAGAGTAATTTAGAAAGAAGAAGAAAAAAAAAAACGAAATTAGAAAAAAATCTAGGAGCAAGCTAATAATAGGAAAAGGAAATTCAATTAGAAACTAGCTTTTAGAATTTTTTTGTCTTCGATATAAAGTGCGTTTTTACACTTATTTTTGCCTGCTTCTCCTAGGTTAGCGGGGAAAAATCATTAAAACATTTTTTTTGAATTGTTGAGCACCGTAAATTATATTCCTCTAGGAAAACTGAATATTTAGTTTTGTTAAATTTAGAAAATTCAAAATTTGAAGCACTGGGAGAATAGAAAGCAATGTATCGTAATGTAATGGAAATACTTTTGAAAACTCATTTCGTGATGGAAAAAAATTTATAATCATCCGTCTTAGCACAATTAAGCAGGAAAACTTTTACAAATTTTTTAGCTTTAAAATAACTTGTTTAGTGAACTTCGTAGCTTAATTCCATAAAACATAATTTTTTATACATTTACGATGCGTAAAATAAATTTATTCTTGTCTGTTGAAAAAAGGTTTTAAATTCTTTTTCAATGTTTGTAATATATTTTGAATACCCCCATAATAAAAAAATTCAAATGTAAATGTCAACTCACATTTGAAGTCTAAAAAAGTAAGCTTACATTTTTTTAACGAATTCAGAACGAGAAAAATAAACTATGTTTGAAAAGTCTCATATGTATTTATTAAAGTATGATTGAAAAATAAAAATCTTAAGCTTAAAATGTAGTATTAAGTTTTGTTATAAACTTTATGTACGTTTCTTTCTTGAGAAATTCCACATAACATACATTTCATATTTATTCAGGAACAATCTACCAAAGTTGTTAGTGCTCCGAGGTGAAACAGACTTATAAATTTACTACCCATTTTTGCAGGATTCTTTCAAACCCAGGATTCTTTCAATTTCTGTGCACAATGTTAATTGTTACCCACCTGAAGCCCAAATTAAAATTATTGTCCACGGCACCATACTATACCGAAGAGCAAATATAAGGAATTATATTCAGTTTTGAAAATTTGTACTAACAAGCAATTTTTCAAATTTACACAATTTGGCTGTCAGGTACTGTAGTAGGTTTGTATCAACATACGTCTGTGAGCGAATTGTTCCCATTATGAACATAACAAAATCAAAATATCGTTCAAAACTAACTGAACTTGTCGTAGTCTATCACTACCCCTATGATTATTAACTCCTCTTTGCGTATTATCTAAATCTGGGTATGTTGGATTCATGATTAATGACTACTTATTTAATAAATCAATCTTATTTATTGACCTTTCTTAATAGAGAAATACAAAAATATTATTCAAACTTTAAGATCAACAAAGTACAGTGGAGTGCGAGAAGAATCTGATTATGAACGACGGAATACTAACTGAATCCGCGGAGAATAACGCATACAATCAAACTACGCATTTATATCTAATTTATGAAAACAACTGACCTGATACCTTTTCTTAAGGTAGGTTCTTCTATATCTGGATTGATTTAAGGAGCGGCTTCAATCTTAGCTATCTTTCCGTTCCGTCTTGAACTGGCTTTATGTATACCTTTTAGTAAACTCTTCTCCCGACGAATATATTTCCGCTAGCAAAACTACTCTCTCAATTCCCTCTTAATCAACCTCTCTCTTCATTTCATTTCTCCTTTTTATATCTTTTTCGAACTCGCTAAACCCGAAATTATCTCGTTTGCATAAGTCACACTTTTGGCTCTCGGCGGAGATTGGTTGAAATAAATAAAATATTTAAAGACTCGAGAGAAGGTTAGTGAAACGCGTAAGCACCCGTCACAAACTGATTAACAATAAAATCTAAATTTGCGCTTTGGTCTCATTTATTATATTATTTTTAAATTTCCATGACTTAGACTTGCAATAATAATAAGCTCCTCATAAAAATTATTTAATAAGCTTATAGGTAAAATTTTTTTGCTTTTGTATTTTTTCGAAAAGTTAGAAGTGGCATGCATAATTATTTTTTATCTGAAAGTGGCACTCTTCCTGAAAAGATTGGCCACCCCTGGTGCAGAATTTCGTAGAAGTAACTCGCCCACTCACAGAAGTGTAGTTATGGAGACACAGAAAGATTCAACTGACAAAAAAATTAGTTAAAAATCTAGCAAATTTTTTAACACAAACTATTCTTTATATCTGTTTCTATTATGTCACAAAATTTGGACGCTCTAAGTTAAACGAATCGAGAGTTGGGAGCACTTTTATCTTCTTGTTCATATCCCAGTAGCAAATAAAAACTTACTTGAGTTAATTTATCTCAGAAATGTTTTTTTTTCTGTTCGAATGTTAAGGTTTTTGTTTCCACTGTGCTTTAGCAATTTTTCTAAAACTATCAATACAAGTAACAAGAGATGGGATTTATTTTTGAATCAAAGCAGTAAAAATTTTTAGAAAATAGTTACATTCAGAATTTATACATATTTTTTGGAAATTTTCAATAAGCAGAATTTTCAAGAAAAAAAATGTATATTGCGAGTTTCAATAATATTATCACAAAACCCGTACCAACGTTTTTATACATAATTATGCGTAATTGTAAATCAAATTTGATGTTTGTATGTCATTTATGGTTGGAGTTTCTTAAACTGTGATTGTGTTCTTTAAAAAAACTATATGGTTGCCTTTTCAGGCATTTTGGGAATAAAAACCTTTTTACTTTATACATACTGCTGAGCGACCTGAAAAATTTGTAAAGAACCATTAAATTAAAGATTTTTTTATATCCTGTCATGCCTCCATTAAAAAGTGTTTTTAATATCTAATCATGTTATTTAAAACAATTTTAGAGAACATTCTTTTAAACGATTCAATGATTTTGAAGTATATGTTTCTTTTCATGATAATGGTATGTATGGAATAACTATTTTACGTTCTTTTTCACTTCTACACTGTAGGGAAAAGTTCGAGTTGACATTTTATGATAATTGTCTCCCAATTATTCATTTTTTATCAGTTCCTTTTCCAAACATTTACGGGCAGGATAGTTCTTCTTTGAACGGGTACACTCCAATAACCCCATTCTCATGTGGGATAGGCCGTGATAGCCTAATGGTCATGGTCATGTACTCATAGGTGGCGTTGTAAGGTCATTCCAGTCCTAATACCAGGAAAAATCCACCGTATATAGACTTTGTCGAGGCTCAAAGTCCTTTCGTTGGCATGATTGGACGTTAGGAGAGGGGGTTGTCCACGTTACTTTAACGTGGTTTAAAATTAAGAAGTCCATTGCCATTATCCCTCGTGTTGCATTAAATGCGACTCTAGTAAACACTCATTCCCGCAAACATATCTGTAATAGATATGTAACCTATAGATTAGTTAACATATATAACTTACATTAGATACTCTTCATGGGTCATTTCAAAGGTATGAAAATATCTCCAGATCTTACCCCATCTGCAGAAATTGTCTGCAAACCCAATTAACACTAGGTCATATTTTTGACTGCAATGCCATTCTTGCATCTGTTTTTAGTCTTGATGCATCACCACTGGACATTCTTTGCAGACCTCAAGCTCCAGATCTGACCTCGCTCCTTATTGGGGATTTTGGACCAATATAGAAATGCATTAAATCCATAGACAAGAAAAAAAGAAGATTTATTCATAAACTTCCAAGAAAGATTGATACTTGTCAAAACAATTTCCCAGATATACGCATGCCGACTGGGTGGCGTAGTTGGTATCCTTCTGCACCCAAGGTTGCGGGTTCGACCCCGGCCCAAGTTGGTGGATTTTCATGATGCAGAAAATCGACAGTGGCCATGTCGTATGATTATACGGCATGTCAAAGGTCCCTAGAGTGTCTGTTTGGCTTGGGCGCTCTAGACAAAATTAAATTCTGGTACAAGTTTGCATCGTCAGAGCTCAGGTGCCTTCCTCTGGGGAGGGAGCTGGGCGTCACAATTACTTGCAGCAGTTGGTATGGCCTATACAGTGCCGCAATAAAAAGTGATATTAGCTCCTGGGGAATGAACTAGATCTGCAGAGGTAAAAATATCAATACGCAGCCCCATTACAATATATATATATATATATAATATATATAATAATATATATATATATATTCTATTTTTCCCGAAGTCCATTTGCTTAGGGAAAGTTATAAATAATTATTCAGTAAATACAGAATCACTATAGCCATCTCTATACAATTACGAGTTGCTATTAGAGAACAATTAGTATGAGTTTTAGATGGATTTGTTATTGTATCAGAAGACAAAGGGGTATATAACAACGATACATCCTAATTATCACTAATTTGTATCGGATTAGATTAATGGATATAATAGAGTGATCTAAACATGACAACAATACTTGCTGCTCGAGCATTAATTCCGATATCGAGTAGCTTTGGTTTAAATCTCTAGAAATTGGTGAATTAGTCGAAAAGTGAAATAAATCAAAAGTTATTATTATGTTTAAGCTCCAAACGCTACGGATAAATTTATAATTAGTGTTATGATATCTGACCTCTTTCATATAGCTATTACAACTCCATAATATTTAGAAAGTCAGACACCTGCAAGAGCAATTATTTTTATTTATAAAAACTATACACTCGAGAATCAAATTAAATTCATGAATTTACATGAAGTAAGTAGAATAACTTAGAAACACAGTGACCAAGTGGTTGCGTATCGCTTTTCCACGCCAAAAGTCCGGGGTTCAATTCCTTGGCTGGGTAAGGTCGATACCATCTTTCATCTCTTCAGTGGGTCGATAAAATGAGTACCAAGATTGCTTGGTAACTGAACAATGAAGGTTTTACGTCAGACTGACCACCTAGTTGGAACATTTGCTCATGCACCTCAGTGCCAGAGCTGACGAAAATTGAGATGGGCACAGTAGACTTTGGCTCTTTATGGGCTGTTGTACACTGAGTTTATTGGATTTTAATTTAAGTGGAATAATTTGATATAGGAGGTCAAGTTTGCGAAATGGTTTCAAAATTCGCAAAATTTGGTATTATTGTAGGTAATTTCTAATAACTTTATCCTTTGGACAGATTCTAAAAATATAGCTATAAATAAACTAGGAAATGCATCGCTCTTCATTTTGGCATATTTTATGAATATTATCTTTGCGTCTGTTCTTCTAACAAAATGTTTTTCAAATAAAATGGCATAGTTTGTGTAAAGATTCGAATTTTCAAAAATAATTACCTGGTCATTAAATTGGTAGTTAAAACAACAGTTCTAATAGGCTGGTAAAATTTACATCAAACTTGAAGGATGTTGTGATTAATAATAACAAGATTTTAATGGATTGATCAATTCCTTAACCCTTTCGAGTATTAGCATCAAATTTACTCGGTATTTCAAGTACATAAATTTACACATAAATGTATAACTCAATCACTAAAAAAAAGCTTCTTTGTGAATTATACCTTTGTTTCTATCCTTTAAAGGGTGGCATCATTGAAATTCTACAATACGTCAAAAGACAAGTGTAATTATTTTATCTTGTTGTCGTGTTGTTGTTGTTACTAATGCCACCAGTCTGACGGTGTCAGATCGAGGCCCAGGAAAATCATCGTCGCAAGGGGCTAGGTGTACGCCTGTCGTTAGCTTTTAGCTTTGAGCATCATGCAGGTGACAGCACGATTTGGCTCGGTTCATGCGACACCACCTGTCTCCACCTCCGCAATTTTGGCATGCAATTGGAGGGGAGGAAAATATTATCCAGCCCCCTGCACCCATGGTTTCTGCTGCGACCACCCACAAGACTTTCGGGCCCACTGATTTAACGAGCACGTACTCCGTGTGTACTCGGAATTATCTTATGTAACTAATGTCTTTCAATTATGATTACGATTATTGTAAACAGCCACTTATTGCCATTGAAATAAAATCAACTCTTACAGTTGTAATTAAGCCTACTTTATAACAGTTATGGTTAAAAAAAATTCACAAAATGTGCTAAACTCATGTGACGTCATAGTCAAATAATAACTGCGGTCACCTGTTTCCAGCCGAAAAGTTCATAAATTCATGTGACGTCATAATCATATGACAAATAGAAGCCCATGTTTTCAGCCAATTTAAGAACAACGCTTTTGCCAATTTTTGCTTCTTTTAGAAACTTTCTTTTAATAAACTATATTTTTAAAAAACTAAAAAAAACATCCTTTTATAGTTAATCGAGCTAAGTTGTAACTTAATCTTTTAGTCGCCAAATCTGGAATTAGTCTCCAAACCTGAAAATGGGATCTAAATAGTCGCCAGATGCAGGATGGGATCTGAAAACGGGAAACCGTTAATCCTGATCAGGACAATGGAACAAAATTATTATACTGTCATCGGTCCTGGACATGTGAGCAAAATTTCGAATTAATCCGATCTTTTAAAGTGGATAAAATTGAATTCAAAGATTCCGTTACATACACAAGCTTATAAATGAGTGTAAGAAAGAACATTTTCGTCAACAATAAAAATAGGCAAACACAATGCACTTGGTTTAAAAATATACTTATAATACAAGAACTTTCTTTTCTTTTACATTAAAAAAAAGATTTTTGAAGAATTTAAATATTTGAATATCTTAACCCAGTTATCAAATTTGAAAGCATATGTAAATTTTACAAGTAGAAGTCTAAGGTCAGCTTTGAATTCAGTGGAGACCACGAGAATATTATGAATTTCGCCCGATCTACAAAGCATAGATAATTTCTTAGAACTGTTTGCTTTGAATTTGAGTTTTGAGTA
This sequence comes from Trichonephila clavata, assembly GCA_019973975.1. Classification (NCBI taxonomy): domain Eukaryota; kingdom Metazoa; phylum Arthropoda; class Arachnida; order Araneae; family Nephilidae; genus Trichonephila; species Trichonephila clavata. The sequence goes on from BMAO01010779.1 coordinate 121,807, forward strand.
TATTTAAAACATGTATAAGTATTTATATTAATTTATAAAGACACAATCGATTTTGTTTCCAGACTAGTTTCAATTTCATTAATTTCTATGTTTTTTTCACAGATAGTACTCCTTTTTATTATATTAATAAATGTAACCTTATAGTAATTTTCTCAGGAAATGTAGTTAGTTATAAAAATGTGACCTCCTTTGGTACATTGTACCAGTTCTCAATCTAGCTGAATATTTTTTACCAGAGTTTCTGATCTAATATTGGAGAAAAAAACGAATTCAGTTTAAAATAATATAGCATATTGAAAATAATATTTTAAATAAATATTAGTATCTCAAACCACGTTTACTAAAACATTTGGTATCTAATTCTCTAATTTGGTATCAATATCTAATTATTTCTGTATCAGTTGAAATATTTCCTAGATAAATGTTATATGTATAGTTTATATGAACATTATAAAAAATAATATTTCTTATGAGTTACTATCGATAAATATTTAAACTTTACTTAAAACAGCGTACCCCTCAAACTATGGGACGCTCCCTTCTAGGGGCCGTGATAACCCTGCGTGGGGAGTGCAAGCATATCGAAAAGTCGAAAATAAAAGATTTAAAATAATTATGAATTTACTAAAAGAGAGAAAAACCAAATTCATTCTGAGATAATAAAAAATAAAATACATATTCACACTGATGTAAGATACTTATAAATGTATCAGTACGGCAAAAATTATTTAATTGTTAATTTATCCATATTAAATAAAAAAACAAGTTTAATAATTTCTAGTCACTCCCACGAGGGCTTGTTATATACAAACTATGCACAGAATTTAATACTTATCTTGATAATTTGTGTGGTTTATTATTAAAGTAGCATTGTAAGCTTTTACCGTCGAAGTACATTATTATTGCATTCAATATACAGTTGTTGTAAGATGAAAGCTCGATGAAAATTATGGCTCAAAATTGGGTCACCAATATTGAAAGTTTCAGAAGCATTAGCTTAAAACATAAAAAGTAGTTTGATCACAAAATACAGGGTGCCCGGTTTTAAAGTATCCAGAAGTAATATCTGGAATATCCCACATCAGAAGATAATAAACTGTTCATCCATGGATTGGAAAACTCTCCGAGATTTGTTGGGCTTAGTCCGATCTGCCGCATTATTCGGCAGTTGCAGACGATAAACTTTTTACACTGACTTCATTAGTAAAGATGTGGATGCCACAGTAAAAGGTGCAATGCGTACTTTGGTTAGCGGAATTTACAGCGACGTGTTCGAACAGAGTGGAATGTGTTGGCCCTCCGACATCTAAACCTATCCACCAACGGGAAAGAACTTTTAAGGAGACTGAAACTTTGGTACCTCAAACTGACAAGTATCCTTAAGTTTTCGTGATAGAAGACATTATTGATCGTGTGCGGGATTCATTTTGTAGGCGTCCTGATAAATCTATTAGGCAAGCCAGTAACGACATTCATTCCATTCTGTTCGCACACAGAATTTAAATTCCGTTAACCAAAGTACGCACAGCATCTTTTACTGTGGCGTCCACGTTTTTACTAATGACGTCAATGTAAGAAGTATATCTTCCGCGATTGCATAATAATGCGCTCGCGCGCGGCCGATTGGGCTAGGCCCGAAAAATCTCGATGAGTTTTACAATCCATGGATGAACAGTTTATTACATTCTGAAAGGTAGTTCCGTAATAATAAGCCATTACTTTTGGATAATTTTTTTTCCTGTATAAAGTACTCCAAAAAATTTCATAAACTCAGTATCAATACTTAGAAACTGAACAGATAAAAAAAGTTTAGAAAACGCAAGAAACAACTCAGATCAATTTAGAAAAGGCTGCACATAAACGAAATATTTTTCAACTGAATGTTCAACAAACCGCTCCAGCTCTGTTTTGACAGGGCTTGATAAACCTCTGTAAATAAGGACAAAAAGAGTCGATTTGGGAGACTTGGTATACAAAAAGAGGATACTTTTAGACCATTGTTACTATAAGAAAAGAATTCCTTCCAAAATTGAGAAAGAAACGATAACAACAGAGTATGGATTTTCCGTGTAGCTAAAATGCTTCATTCGTCACCCTTCTGGCATGAAGTGTTGACCTGAAACTTCAAGAAAACGTTTTTTCTGTTAAAAGTATTACGTAGGTTGGTTACAAAAATATACCACGCCGTAGAAAGGTTATTTTTCTTTAAGGTAGTGAGTGGTAGATCGACTAAATATAATTGTTTTTGCGAGAAAGTAAAATCAAAACTGGTGTAAGCTAAACAAATTATAAGGTTGAAAGAATTAATTTTCTCCAATAATATCGTTATTTTCTTTTCCACATTGTTTTTGTTCCATAAATACATACTCTATATAAGTTATTCTTAAGCTATTCCACTAGTAAATACTTTTGGTCTTTTGTGCGTGTGTGTGTAAAATATAAAGCGTAGGATAAAAGCATGGCATTTGTTAATTGATAGATCTAATTAAAATATGAATAGATGAGAGGTAGAGATTTATTTTACCTGTATAAAATTTAAAAGTCGCACCACATTGAAGGCTGATTGAGAGTTATATTAACATTGTATGAAGACAATTGGTCGCAGACCTCGTACTTTTGAACCATGGTCAATTGACGTTCTGAGCTATGGCACCCCATCCCCTAATTTCCACACCAACGGGAAGACGTTTGAGGCTAACATATTTAATGTGCATCGGCTCCTCTACACGGCGAGTTTTCAGCAATACCAGGCTCGAACTCATGACACGCCAGCCAGGAATTCGTGACGTCCTCCCCCCATTGTGCAAGGAATTAAAAATTGTTAATCGTAAATTTTTTCAACGGAAAAACGTTTTAGCGTGGATTAGTGCTGAAATGGGAACAACAAAATACTTTCTACAGAAACTACAATTGATACTTTTTTCTCTCTCTCATTTCCTACTATTACTTCACACTCTCCCTATATATATATATATATATATATAATAATCCCAGCAATATAATCCTTTTAAATATATTTTAATTATCTAGTCCATCCCTTCAGAACCAACGTTTTAGTAATAAATTAGCCATCCGCCTAACGAGAATATTTTAAACTACATCTAGCTACCCACTCAGATCTTGTGATTTGAGCCGCCTATAAATACTGAGATTCCTGGAGACCATCCCTCTTTCGCTTCTGTATTTGTCTGCGTCAACATGTAGCCGGCTGCAACTTGGTTTGTGTGTGTGTATTGTGTCGTCCTTGTAATGCTTATATGTGCTCAAGATGTGGAAATAAACAGATTTGAATAATCACAGGACTGCCTCGTCAATTCCAGCCAAAGCAAACATCAATCGTAAATAATAGTAATTATATAGAGAATACCTTTCAACGGCCACCTCTATTTCATATATATATATATAATATATGTATATGTATATATATATATATATATATATATATATATATATATATATAGGAAATTACTTTATTAAAACAAGATATATATCTATTTATATTTATCTTGTTCTATTTTCAATCGTTAGTAAAGTAATTTTTATTCACCCACTCAAGTTCAAATACAATTTTTTAAACTTGTAGTGGATGACACTTGATGTTAATATGGTTATTTTCAAATATTAATTCATTAATTAAATTTAATTAATAAATAAATATTAATAAAGAAAAATAAAAGCCGAACACCTTTTATAGAAAAAAATCGCTCGTTGTGTCCCTGTTGCGCAATGGATAGCGCGTTGGAATTGTAATCCAAAAGTCGTAGGTTCGAATCCCACCTGGGATGGCCTTATTTCTGAGAATGTAATTTATTTTTATGATTATATTTTATTAAAACAATTAAATTTAATTAATTAATAAATAGTTTCGAACAAAAATTAGTACACCATATATCCATAAAGTTGGAAAATTGCAATTAAAATCGCTTTCTGTTTTTTCACTTAATATTGTGATTCGGTCATATGTACATACATATCTATATTATAATTGTAACTATTCAATAAAATTAAACTACAATAAAATTTTTCTTCGTTGACCTAAGTAGAAATTGACTTAATTTTTATTAATATTATTTGTTTTTTTTTCAAGGACTATATAAACCCCAATGTTCTCTGAAATAACTTATAACGCAGCAATATTATAAAGAAGAAATATTGACAAACTCAAATAAGGTATTCGCAAATATGATAATAGCTAATCATGATTTCTTTTCTGTGATTGGTTTTAAAAGACATGTATATTTCAATACATTTGAATTGAAACTTTGCAATTCACCTCCCTCACTATTTGCCTTATTTTAAAGATATTAAATAATTCAGTAAATAATAATAAGACTGCATTAAATGATCTATTTAAGAATAAAGAAATTATTTATGTAATATCTGTCAGAAATCAATTAATATTTTAAAAAAACTTATTAATGTATACCTATTTGTCCAACTTACTCCAAAGTAGGAAAAAGAAACCCAAATATTGGAAAGAATTCGAGCTTTTCTACTTTTTATTTTACCAGCTGTCATGAGAGTCAACGTTAAAGTTAACTGTTAACAACGAGCAAGAAGTGGATACTTATAAAGGGAACATCTTTTTCTGAGTGTTCAACAAACTTCCCAGGCTTAGTTTGAACAGGACTCGAAGCAGCTGCGAATATAGCTATTGACGATCACTTAATTCGCGAAGCAAGATATTTTTAGACATCTGGCACTGTTCTATTGTTAGCAAATGTCTAACCTGAGAGAGGATGCTTTGAAAAAGAAAGTGATGTTTGTAGTTTATAGTGTTTTGATGTAACAAAAACACTTCATTTCGCATCTGACTGGAATGAAGTGTCGTCTTAAGAGTTGGTGGGACAATTCTCTCTTTAAAGAATATTGTATTGGTTGACAGTAAAACTATAGCGTACTTAGTGAAAATATAATTTTATTTGTGTTCTGTTGTACGTTTCCTAATTTTGTGTTTTATGTTAACACAAAAAAAAAAAAGAATTTAAAGCAAAAAACGGATTAAGATACGGAAACAAGGGAAATACGTTTTACTCATGTTACTGCTTTAACACTAGAAAGACTGAGATTTTGCGTATACCTATTTTGCCTAAAAGCAGTCAAAATGACTGCATTGTGAAAGAATTACTGTTGTGTAAAGAAATTTATTTAAAATTAGTTTATTAATTACAGTTATAAAACAGGTTATTAGTAAGTACTAATTAATAAATATTGAGAATAAAAAATTTTTACCTCACTTGGAAAAAAAATTATGCATTATTGTTTACACATTTTATGCAAGTAAAAGTGGAAATCCTTTCATGTGTACAACTTCCGTAAACGCACTTTCGACATTTTTTTCATAAATTTGGGGCACAAATGATATAAAATATAAAAAAAAGTGTTAAAACAAATATCACTCCATAAAGAATCGAATAACAAGTAATACTTTAGTTTATTAAGCAATGGGCCCATTTACACGATGAAGTTTCTGATACTAGCGCTACGAAAAGAAGTAGGAGGGATAGGGCAGTAAGGTATGTGGAAAGAGACGAAGATATAATGCTAGCATCAAAATAACTTCCACCTAACCTAACCACAGAGCCGAACTGGCCGTATAAGAAATTTAATTAATTTAAAAAAAATAGTCATTTGATTATTTTAAATTTTCCAAGCAGTCAAAATGACTGTTTTGGGGCAATATAGGTATAACTAATATATAAACCGTGAAATAAATGAGGAAAAAAGCAACTACATTTATTGAAAAACGTATATGTTGTAGAAAAAGTCACATATTTTAAGGAATTGTTATATACATAATTTTTTTTTCTAATCACAACTAAAAAGCTGTCAAAATGACTTCCTTAGGCAATTTAGTGTTAACAACAGACTTTATTATGCATTATGACGTATAGACTGGAACTTCAAGGTTTAATCCCGTAACTGCCAGTGGCGTGTATACACGTCTCGCTGAAAAAGTACGTTAACTTTCCCTTGTATATATATGCGTCTTTGTGAAATATGATCCCTTTTTTGCGCTGTTATTAGTAAAACCATTCCTAAGGTTTGGAATGCCATAGAATGACCTCGACAGTAGAATTTACTTTTTTTGAGAAAAATTTGTTTTATTTATGCTTTTTTCTCCCACCACATTTGCACGCCTTTGTGAAAAATAGTGGTTCTCAGTAGCGAGTCGCATAACTTGGGGATTGATAAATTAAGGAAAATAAATTGGATTAATAAGTTAAAAGAGATTTATAAATGTCATCTAGTGTTTCCGTTTAATTTAAAGTTGATGTGTTAGACTCGTAGTAATTCGGATATTTTTCAGATTTCATAATTGGTTATAGATATCTATGTATTAAAAAGCATCGAAAAGGTTTTAAAATAAACTACATACATTAGACAGATACTTTAAAAACCAAGAGTATTTTTCTTAACTATGAGCGTTATCATTGTTACCAAATAAGAAAACCTCTCAACTTAAAGTTTCTGTAAAAAGCAGAAAGCCAAATTGGGCACAAATGACGGGCAAGAACTGAGTGCTGGGATCACATGATGACATTTATCATGTGTTTTTGACGTCAAATTATAGTTTATAATTTAGCTCGTACTTAAAGAACAGTAATCACCAAAATTATTGGCAACTGATTTGCTGAATATATAAAAATAAGAATTTTGTAACTATTCAGAATTCAGAATCAGAATTTTGTCAGAATTCGTAAAATGTACCTTACGCTGTATAAATTAAATTTGAGTACGTAAAGGAATCTAATTTTTATACAAATATTTCAAAACTGACATATTTTACCTGAGAAGCAATAAAGCAATTTTTTTTAACCTAACTACTTCATTTTGAGCACAAGGGATGTGTGTAAGAATTAATGAAGATTTATCTGTACAGTTAAACTGTACAATATAACAAAATTGTATTTTGTACTATGTCATTTACTTTGAACGTAGTGTAACACTGCAAAATAAAAATAAAAACGCATAACACCGTAAAAATTATTCGATCATTTCAAAACAATTGCGCGTGAAGGTTTACTTGTGCTACGCATACTCATCATTAAATTATCAAACCTGCCGAATGCTTACTTCTCTCACAATACGCTATTTTACTGCACTGTCCAGCAATGAATAAAACAGGTAACAATTACGGATAATTAATCATTACTTGCTACCAATACGTGTTTCGTTTCCTTGAGATACAATTAATAACATTTTACGACATTATATATGATGTGGTAGAATTTGGACGACTTTAAAGGCACTCGTGTATTCAAGATGTGGGTATTTGATTGGACATATTCAGCAATAGGCTTTGGCATTAACGATGAAGGTAAGATAAAATACTTTACGGGAAAACCCCTAACTGTCGTATTAGCATCAATGTCAGCTATTTAATGTGCTACAGTTTTTTTAAAATATTTCTGCCAGTACTATCTTACCCTATCTAACTATGACTGACATTCGTTGGATCATTAGAGGAAGCATTGAAGCCAATCACCATAGCTGTCAACAAACTGGCATAGTATAGTTTAAGATGAATTCCCATTCGTAGAAGTATTGATATTTGAATCCGTGAGGTGGAGTTGGTGTCAATGGCTTTAATCGGAATTCGTTTTGCTGAAGCATACAGCCATTGCTCTTGGTTGTGAATTGATTTAACTTAGTACGGAATGTTACATGAAGTCGCCCTGTGTACAACTTTGAAAAGCTCATTAATATGTTGATGCCCCCCCTGCACTTGGTTTCGTTACCCATCATGACACATCATCATGAAGCACTTTTCCAATTTGATAATGTCATAAGGCGCCAGATATATCCCATTTGGATTATTTCTGTATTTTCTTCGTGTTGATACTCTGATAGAGATCAGAGAGATTAGGAATCTTTATCACTCGTTACATCAATGCATGCAATTATGCAAAGACACCAATGAAAGGTAGCTCAACTTTTCATGATATGAAAATTAAAAAAATAAGGACCGTATTAGAGAGAAAAGTTTTACATAGAAAATATTTAAATAAAAACCTTATCATGTAGCTGGAAATTGTTTATCCAAACACTTTTTCTTTGATAAGTTCTCCTTAATATGGATTCGTTTTTAAGTTAAAGTTTTAATGCAAGATACCCGCGCGCGCGCGTGCTTTTTTTTTTTTTTCTTGAATCGGGTGCCCTTGTAGCGATTTCATTTGTGCCACTTCCTAAATTTCTTCATAAACCCCCGTTTTTCAAGCAACTCGCACTCCCAGCATCGACTGCGACTAGACGGGACAACCCGCTAGCCTCTCTTCACCAAAAGACAAATCCCTCACGCAAGCGCACTCGGTCCCCCAACGCGAACAGTGTTGGGATACTTTAAACTCATTCTTTTCTCATTTAAATTTCTTTCTTATAAAATCAAATTCACTTTAATCACTACCATCTCAGGTTTGATTAAAATCTCCACAGCATTTCCTTCACTTTTCAGTAGTTAAAAAAACTTTAATTAAATTTATTCAATTTTTATTTTTAATCTTATTATTTTTATAAACTTAATACTTTACTGCAGTACAGGGCTAAGGTAAAGCCAAAACAAAGCTACTCTCAATCTTCAAAGATAGGAGGTTAAGTTTCCTCAAGGAAACAGGCACTCCATTGACCACTCTACATATATATTGTGTCACTTCTACCAGATTTATGTATTTCACTTGCGTGCTTTCGCATGACTATTATAGAATATCTACCTAAATCAAATACTTTACGATGAGCTGCAATTCCTTTACGCTCTTCTATCCGATTTAATATAGCATTTTTCAACTTGGAGGAAATTATTTTTCCTTCACTTTATTTTTTAACCTGATTTTTCATTTCAGTGATAATGTCTAAACAATTTGCGTGGAAAAATGATAGTCTAAGTATAAAAGATAAGTTTTAACTTTAATTTTCTTTAAAATTAATTTTGCTTGAATGGTCAAAAGGAATGTACGTTAATCACAGTACGGTTATAAATTGTGATTAAGTGATGTGATAAGTATGATATACTGATATATAATATATCATGCATATGATATTGATAATATAATAATACAGCAGAGCTTCTCAAACTATGGGATGCACCTCCCTAGGGGGGGGGCGTGATAACACGAAGAGGGGGCGCGGGCATATTGTGAAAAGTAGAAAACATAATATTATTTTTTAAAGAATTATTAATTTGTAGAAAAAAAACCAAAAAATACATTCTGATGTTGTTAAAAACACACTTTTAAAAACGTCAGTGCTGCACAATGTATTCATAATTAATTTAACAATTCTAAGTTAAGAACAAGTTTAATAATTACCAATCACCCCACGGGCTTGTCATATATAAAATCATATGCAGAAATTAACATCTATCTATAATGTCTGTACGGTCCAGAATTAATCCCTTAACTTCCCTCAACCACTTTAAGTTTCACGATTCACTCCATAATGCCGTTGTTTATCACGATGCACGCGCATGTGGTGTATTGGAAAGGGAGTAGGGAGAAAGGGAATAAATAAGAAAATACTCTGAAATATAAGTAAATCTTTCCCAAAACACACACACACTGTAGAGGTCATTTTATTGCATTTCGAAGCCTTTGGAATAATTTTATGGATAGCAGTGAACAAAAAAAAAATCGTATTTTGGAAAGACGTATGTGTACGTCCGGAACAATTTACGCACTGTCTGAGAGAGACGTTTATATACGCTGGCTGCACTTAAAGTCGTATTGTGGCTTTAGCGTCAAAGTATCGCACTATCTTATTTAATATATTGTTGATGTACGGAGGGGAGGGGGCGATAAAAATTATGATTGAATATTGGGTTGCAAGTATAGAAAGTTTACGAAGCACTGTAATACAGCATTCGGAAGCGGGGCTCAACTTAATGCACAAAGTTATCCCTGTGTGCATGTGAATATAATGTCGTTTACACATATGATATCGTGTGAATTATCTATCGACTTCTTTTTGAGTGTATTTTGATAGCAATCTATTGATTTCTTTTTGAATTACTTCCTTTCATTGGTTATTATTTGCATTTTCTGAACTTTCTTTCAAATAATGCATAAAAAAATCGCACAACGATGTAACACTTAAGAACAAGTTGTAATGTGCTGCGAAATATCCTTTAGTTTCCGAACGAAATACACGGACATTTTGAAAGCTCAAAATTTGTTTTACAAACATGAACAGAAAAAAAATCCTTCTATTTTAATGCAGTTCGCTAGACATTATGCGTTATTCAGAGTCTTTATCGTTCTAAAACAGTAAAATGGAATGAAAAAAAAACTCTCTTCTCCTTTAAGAGAAGCAATCATCTTAAATGTTTGTAAAGAACAAAAAACTATATGCATGTTCCTGTTTCTGAAATTACCATCACTATTACCATCGTTTTGAATTCAAAATAAGGCAATTTTTTCCTTTTTTTTTCGAGCAGGAAAAGCATTACAGAAATGAGCAACACTGAGGTTTATGAATGAAAAAAAGTTTCTCAAATGCAATTAAAAATGAGTTTTCTGAAAAAGACAACTTTTAGTATCTTTCCTTCCATTGAAATAAAGGGAAATTAAACTTGAAATGATTTATGACACTTTTTGTTCTTTCTAAAAAAAGGAAACAACGAAAAGCACCAAAAGGAAAAAAAATATTTTATTAGAGTTACTTTAGAAGAGAAGAACGAGGCACAAATTGAACTTCCTTAGAAAATCGCGTGTTTATTCTTTTTCAATTTAGCAAATTAACTCCAGATTGAAAACATTACGTATCAGAGCACGATGTAGTGTAGCGTAATTATATAATACTCCCCTCCCCGGAATCCAACCTAAGTTAGAAAAGATTTATGGTTCTTCTAATTTAACTTACCTGGAGTAAAAGTTTTGAGAAATTTGTTTTCTATCTTGAAAAGCCACTGGCACAGGTTTTACTCTTCAATTGAAGAAAAAAATAAATAAACACGAGCGCGCGGTAAGACTAGATTGAAATTTTAAGGTACGCATTCTGCCCCAAAAGTACGTAGAATCTTGTATTTTGCTTATATTTTTTTGTATATGATGTATTTAGGTACAATTTACTCTGCATATATGTTATGTCTGCAGCATTGAAAAAAAATATATACCACCCCAGTTTATTTGATGCCAACTTTTAAACCAAAAAATAAACAGAAATAACCGGACCCCAAAACTTATAAACACTTTGATTAGTTTTAGTGGTTGCCAGCTGTATGGTGTGGTTGGTTTGTCACTGGCCTTCTGTAACCAAGATTGCGGGTTCGACCCTGGCCCAAGTTGGTGGATTTTCATGATACAGAAAATCGACCACGGTCATGTCGTATGATTAGATGGCATGTAAAAGATCCCTAGAATGTCTGTTTGGCTTGGGTGCTCTCGGCAAAATTAAATCCAAATACAGGTTCGCATCGTCAGGACTCAGGTGCCTCCCTCTAGAGAGGATACTGGGCGTCAAAATTACCTGCTGCGAATGGTATCCACCTATAGAGTACCGCATAAAGCTTCGTAATTCTGTAATAAAGAGGCGAGTAAAATTCTGACTCTGAATTTGCGAAAAGCATGATTTATCGTATATTAACTCTTAAGACGGCACATGAAGAAAAACTTCGTTTGGGAAAGCATGTGCGATGGATATTCACAGTGCTAAACGGATATAATGAATGGCTTAAAGTCAGAAAATATTAGGGCTCCTGACAGTTATTCTCCAAGAACATTGCCATTATACAAATTACAGAGTCTGGTCATATGATCCACTCAAAAATGTTGTTGTTGCTACTGCCACCGGCCTGACGGTGTCAGATGAACGTCTATGAAATTCATCATGGCAAAGAGTTATATCAGCGATACTCAACATACGGCCCACCGATCCTTCTTAAGTGTTAAGTTAAGTCTTTGCCCATTGCTCTGAAAAATTCACTTATTTAAGAATAATATGCTAAAAATTTGATGCCAAGAAATCAAAAATATCAATCTTGCTTTTTGTTGTCAATGTCGCACGAGTGCGAATTGATATCCTTTTCTATTTGTAATGGATATGGTTTGTAATAACAGACAACAGTGGAGTAGTGACAGTTTTATGTGGGGAACTTTTAACTATCTTTCTTACCTTGGAAGCGAAACATATCCAAATAAAATATATCGTTTTCAAGACAATTGGGAGATTGGCTATTTTATTGTGAAAATCAAACATGGATCAATGATTGTTTGATATGTCTCGAAAGTGCTGTATTTAAAAAATACCAATAAACAGGAATCATTCAATGACACTTTTCCTTGAAGATCTCTTTCAAGAGATAAATAGGGTTTCTTGAATAATCTTTGCAACAGCAACAAAGTGTTTTGTCAGTGGTAATGTCTCAGTGGTAAAAAAGACATTTTACGAAGTTTTTATATTATTGGTATCCATATGAAACCCTTTACTGATGCAGAAATTGTGAAGGGGTGCTTCTTAAATGCTTCCTAATCCAGTGTTAGTGACAAAAATAAAAAAAAATGTAAAAAATTTTAATTAAATAAAGCAAAGCAGAAGTTAAAATATTTTGATCAATTTCTCACATTTTAACCCCCCCCCCTCCCTTTATCCTCATGATTTCGACCCACCGTGAAACAGCTGACATATGTATGCGGTCCATTAGAAAAAAAGTTTGATTACCCCTGGTTAGATTGTGCGCCTGACGTTAGTCGCAGCTTCCAGCACCATGTAGGTGATAGTTCGATTTGGCTCAAAATGGGTCACACATTATCCTTTATCAAAAATTCACATCGGTAAGAGATTACAATGGACTCAGAACCATACATCATAATGTGATCAATAGAAAAAAAGGCAGTTCCATTCAGTGATGAAAAAAGATAGACCATGATGTGCATCTGAGGTCAATTCAAAATTCTAACATAGTTTACGAAAACAACCCAGGAGCTGTTACAGTTTGTAAAATAGTGATTGATCTGTGATGAAGTGTAGTGGCTTTTGGTTTTTAAAGTTTAGTGCATGTTTTAGATAGTTGATAAAACTCTTCTTAGTATATAAAAACACACAAAATATATATCATCTTTAGACATTCTATGGAAACACAGGGGAAATCATTGGAATATCCATATGATAATGCTCCATTCTTTAAGTCAAATGCTGTGGAATGTTATATAAAATCGAAATTTTTACTGATACTAAGTGGTCACTAATGCGCCCCGATTGAGAATATGTGAAGAAATATTTCTGGAAAGTTGTATAAGAATAGAAGGCAATTTCATTCAATGAATACCGGAAAACCAGCCATTGAAACCCATTGATACAATTTGGAACCAGAGATACAACAAAGCTTGGTTATCTCGATAGAAAACGTGTACACAATGGCGTATTGAAAAATTTCAATATTTCAAAGTATTAAGAGCATTGTATTGAGAGAGAGGGTAACTTTTTGTTTAAATATTTCACATAAGCTTTTCAGACACTTAAGATAAAATATTTATAATTGACATCTGTATGCTGTTCGTTTTGCTGACAGAATGTAAATGAGTTTGCTTTAGTTGTTATTCAAACACAAACAATTGCTCGTTTTGGATTACTATAATGAAAGGAGTCATTTCTTACATTTTAAACCGTAATCAATTGACGAAGATGACACCTGAATTGGCACCCCCTATCCTATCTACCATACCAACGGTAAAATGGTTGAGCCACGACAGATGTGACGTGTAGCAGTCCCCTCTATATTAGAGGTCTTCAGTCACACTAGACTTGAACTCATGACACGCCAGCCACGAGTCCGTGACCTTGACCACTAGGCTACCGTGGTACTGTGTTCTAGTATATAAGTAGCGTTATTTTGTAAAATGTAAAATATCCTCTTTCATCACATGTACGTGAAAAGATTTTATGAGAATACCAAAAAATGACACTCGGTGTAGCAAATACCAGCTAACAAGCAAAATTTTGTCAACTGATCTAATAATATAGCACACACTTGTAAAAACAATAAACGGTTTGTGGTTTAAAATAAGCTAAGAAAACATAAGGCTCACAATATCTTTTCCGGATTCATGTATTTCAAAGCAAGGCATTTTGAAAAGGCCTCTATGAATACCATTTAGTAAAAGATAAATGAAAATATATTGATACTTTGATGGAGCACGGTTTACCCAAATGAGCGCAGTAAGAAAGGTATTTTTATTATTGAGGATGTGGAGTGAAAAAAATGACCAAACCTAACTTCAAAATAAAAATAAAGTTTAAGTAAAGACCTTATGATTGTTACAGGTGCGGTGGTTTCTACCAATGGACCCATTTCCTGATAGGGAAATAGTGTCATCTCAAAGGTTATGGAATTTCGCGTGGGGAAATATTCAAGACTGGACGCTTCTACGCTTATGTCCTAAGGCGTCAACATTTGACCTCCCTTTATCCAACCGACAGAGAGGTGACCGACGCAGTTCTCACACTAATTTCTGGCTTCAAAGTCCATCGCGTGAGGGGTGACTAGGACCAATAGACGAATAGTAATGGCGGTCACGTTCAAACGGAAGTGGTTCTGCATCATGTGAGACATTCGATCTTTAAAGACACACCAAAAGAGGAAACCCAGAGACTATCGAATACGCTAAGTTTCACAGACGCTAGAGAGACACTTCTACAGGCCTCAACACTCTACAACACCCCAGCACAATCCAATGGACTTTCTCTCCGATTGATTTCCAGATTCACTTGAGCTCTCAGACCTACAGTGACCTATCAAAGCTCACACCTACGAGCCTCCCAATGTCTTCCTAACGCAGCCTTTCATAGGAGGAATCCGCCCTTACCAGCGACCTCAACAATGCTACACCTTAGCAGTGTCGTAGCACGGGCTTCTTTTATAAAGAAAAATTAAAAACAAGTAATTTAGAAAGCATTGTGAATAGCAACTCATTAATGGATTGTTTCACGTCCAATGTGTACAGAACAAATACCCTTTTTTTTAAAAAAAAACTCTTAGTGAAAAACACTGCATACCTTGAGAAAATGAAACATGACACACGTATTACATGAAAGCAAGATTGGTGTTTTTGTTGCAAATAATATTTCATTCAAAATTCCCCATACGAGTGTACATTTAATGTGTTAATAAATTATTCAGTTTCAGTCACATTTTTTTCTCTACATGTGTTTTAAATTTGTTTTTTTTTTCTGCTAAAAAATCGAATTCTTCTTAGATTTACGGGTTACTACTTTAAATAATTTCTTTCTTTCTTGATATCATATGAAGTCAAGTACGAATATAATATACTTTCTACCTATACATAAGCATACAGGGAAATTCATCTAACTTACTGAAGTGCGAAGTATTGTAGAATAAAAAAAATTATTTTTAGAACTGTTATCTCAGAAAAACATTAGAATTTCACCATAGTATAATCCTTTCACAAAGAGAAAATGAATCTTTTTTATTTTTAAATAAGCAATTACTATATTTAGTGAAT